>PVIY010007615.1:0-81132 GCA_004026745.1 Myrmecophaga tridactyla | reverse complement strand
TAAAAATAAAAATATACTCGGTCTCTACTGCAAGAGAACCCACCATCAATTCAAGGTGTGAAGAAAAAAATACTATGCAAATGATTAAAATACTGTTTGTATATTTTCTATATTTAATTAATTATGAGAGCCAGAATTGAAATATTTCTGGCAGTTTTAACAATGAACAGAGTGCAAGCACTGCACCTACTGGGAAGGCTGAGGGTGAGAAGGTTTCCCAGGCTTCAAGTTGCTACTGAACATTGTCATCTCTCTTGAAAAGTCCCAAAGCAACAGAAAGACACAAATGGAACTGTAATTTGCTATGGAATTGCACAAAGACCATGAAGCAATCAATTAGTCGGCAAATTCATACTAAAGGTTAGACCTTCATAAGGCTTACATTAGAAAAATTGTGGTTTGTATTCAGGTTTACTATGTTAGAAAAGGAAACATTTTTATATAAAGAAACATTTTATATTCTTAAGGCATTGTATGGGTCTTCTTTTGAAAAAAAGGAGTTACTTTGTATATGGCAGGTGGATGAGTTTTCCAGTTCTCCTTCCTTAAAAGAACAGAAGCTGCTGGTATTTCCTCCTAAAATATCAAGCAAGCATCTCATGCTAATGCCAGCAATATATGAATATGTGACCATAAAAAAATCATCTACCATTGGGGACAAGGTGATTTAAGAATGAGACCATATTCAAGAGGTTGATAAACTAAGGACTAAGATATTATGAGCAAGAAATATGGTGCCCATAACTTTAATGGTAAGAAAGAGAAGACTATATAGAAGGACTCTCAGAGAAACAACAGCACAATCTGATGTCTGGGTATATGCCTGATTTGACTGATAATAACTGAGAGACAAATCAAAGATGAATGAGGTTTGGGGTCTAGAAGGCTGGTAAAACTGCTATGTCATCAACAGAAATGAGGAGGGAAAACTTGGGCAGAAGGAGCAAGGGTTCAATTGGAGACATATAGAGTTAGAGAAAGGAGAAGCCCTCCAAGAAGAGTTGGGCCCAAAAATGTGCTGAGTAATTTACAAAGAGTATTTTATGCGATAAAACAAAACAATGTAACTCAAGAAAAACGTGTAGAGAGGTAAGAGCTGGAATTTAGCGCGCAAGGGTAATTTAGTGGTTAGAATGCCCGCCTTTCATGTGGGAGACCAGAGTTCAAGTCCCGGACCACGCACCCAAAAAAAAATTTATAACTGGTCCTTGCTGAACACCGTGGTTTGGCAGGGGAAAAGGAGCTAGAGCTGAACTAGAACAAAAGCATGAAGACAAGTTGGGAGAAAATAGCCAGGTGTAAACTCAAGGGGGACTAAAGGAAAAGACAGAGTTCAAAAGAAAATGGAGGTGTGCTCATCAGAGCCACCTGAAATACTAGTAACAGCAGAGAGAGAAAGCAGTGCAAGGAGGCCAATGCTGAAACCAGATCAAGTAAGTGCTATTTCCAGAGGGCTTTCAGATAACACCATGAATGAGGTCAGTGAAGACAGAGAAGTAATTTCTGTACAGCCAGTGATGGAGATACATTCAGATTAGAAAGAAAAAAGGAGGCATTAAGGAGAAAGGAACAAAAGAAAGCAACATTATACTCCAAGAATGAAGGAGACTTGAGAAGATGGGGGACCAAGTACCCCAGGACTTCACAAACATTTGGGGCAGGGTAACAACTTTGTTGTGGGAGACTGAGCGATGCATTATAGGGTATTCAGCAGCGTCCCTGGCTTCCACCCACCAGATGCCAGTAGCAATGTCCCCCAAGTGTAAGAACCAAAAATGTCCCCAGACACTGTCAAATGTCCCTGTGAGTGTGTGGGGGGACTGGGAGGGCAGTACACACAACTGCCTTGATTGAGAACCACTGGTTTAAAGTCAAGACTGTGAAGGAAAAGCAAAGAGTGAAAAAAGGAAGCTGGAAGGAGAATGTTTCAATGTATTACTGTTTTGTCAAAATCTCAAAGTCCAGCCATCACCATTCACACACTTAAGAACACTGCTTCTGCCCTCCCCCCTACATGGGACATGACATCCAGAGGTGAAAATCTCCCTGGCAGCGTGGGAGATTCCCAGAGATGAGCTTGGCCCTGGCACCATGGGCTCAACAATTGCCATCCTGACCAAAAGGGGGAAAAGTGTAACAAATAAGGGAGGAGAGGCTGAGAGAGCTCAAATAAAGTTGAGAGGCTACTCTGGAGGTCACTCTTACACAAGTTTCAGTTAGACACTGCTACCTACCATAACTTACCAAACCCCAACCAAAACAATTTCTGCCAATCCTAAAAACACCTAGGGCATTAAAAAAGATTCTACAGGGCGGGCCACGGTGGCTCAGCAGGTAAGAATGCTTACCTGCTGTGCCCGAGGACCCGGGCTCGATTCCTGGTGCCTGCCCATGTAAAAAAAAAAAAAGATTCTATAAAGGCTCCACACAAAAAGAGTAACTTTCCAGAAACCTACAACCTCCAGAAGGACCAGGTAAGTCCTGAAATGCATAGGGGCCAACCTCTCCAGGACATCAACTAGTTCCATCCCTCTATCCCATATTATCAACAGCCCCCTTTAATCTAAAAAAATTAGACTGGGCTTAGTCCAAATACCCGTAAAGAGTACGAGAAAGATCAAAGGTGATGGGGGAGTTATACACAGAAGGTAGTGTTTAACAAACATGTACGAGCACTGAATCACTGTACTGATATTTCTTTTAGTCTCCAGTATCTTAGAGCACCTAGAAGTAAAAACCTAAAATTGTAACTCATACCAAACTCTGAAATCTGTTCTATAACTAATTGTTGCAATATGCCTTGAAATTTATTGCTTCTTTTTGTATATATCTTATTTTTCACAAAAAAGAAAAACAAAAAGAAGAGTTGGGTTTTGTAGGATGTTGGCTTAAAGACTAATTTCAGGATCTTTTTTGGTAATTTAAGTATGTAAAGTATGCAGAAAGTGTTTCTGTTAAGGAAAAAGTGATTATTTTTCGCCTAAAGTAAAATAACATTGTTGGAGCATGAGAAACAGGAATGTGTAGGACAAAACGGATGGATACAGAAAATTGTAGTCATCTTGTTGGAAGTGAATTTTATTGGTTGTGGTTAAGGTTGGGTAAGATTTTTAAGAGTTTTATCAGATTTATCTTCATGCAAAACAAGAATCTGCTTTTCACTCTGTGAAAATGACAATGTTGTCTTGGATTATTTGTTTGCTCTTACTGAGAAGCTATAAAAGGTTTTTAACCATCTGAGTACTCTGCCTAGAAGACAAACATTCTGTTTTATCAGACCAATATTGATATGTATGTAGACCATCTCCTTCCTTATTGTTTTAGAAAGTGCCTCCTCACTTTAAAAAAATTTTTTTTTTAATTTTATTTAAAAATAACAAGGAATATTACTTCAGCCTTCCCCTTTAATGTGGAACATGATATCCAGGGGTAAAAGTCTCCCAGAGATAAGCCTGGCCCTGGCACCGTGGGATCAACAATGCCACCCAGACCAAAAACGGGGAAAGAAGTGTGTTCTAGTTTGCTAGCAGCCGGAATGCAATATACCAGAAACAGAATGGCTTTTAAAAAGGGGAATGTGATGAGTTTCTAATTTACAGTTCTAAGGCTGAGAAAATGTCCCAAGTAAAACAAGTCTATAGAAATGTGCAATTTAAGGCATCTGGGGAAAGATACCTTGGTTCAAGAAGGCCCACAATGTTCACCGTCTCTCTCTCAGCTTGAAGGGCACATGGCGAACATGGCGGCTTCTGCTGGCTTTCTCCTGGCTCTACAATAAAGGGACTCTTTCCCAAATGTTTCCTCCTTTAAAGGATTCCAGTAAGCAATTCCACCTTCAGTGGGTGGAGACACACCTCCATGGAAATCATCTAATCAAAAGTTACCACCTACAACTGGGTGGGTCACATCTTCATGAAAACAATCAAAATGCTCCCACCCAGCAATATTGAATGAGGATTAAAGGGCATGGCTTTTCTGGGGTTCACCACAGATTCAGACCGGCACAAAGTGTAACAAATAAGGGATCAAGGCTGAAAGAGCTCAAATAGAGTCAAGAGGCTACACTGGAGGTCACGCTTACATAAGCCTCAGTTAGACACTGCTACCTATCATAGTTTGCCAAACCACAACCAAAACTATTTTTGCCTACCTAAAAGAATACCCAGTATGTTAAAAAAGATTCTACAAAGGTTCCAAGCAGTAGGGTAACTTTCCAGAAACCTACAACCTCCAGATGGGTCCCTGGACCAGATAAATCCTGAAATGCAGAGGGGCCAGCCTCGCCAGAACATCAACTGGTTCCATCCCCTTATTCCATATTATCGACAGCCCCTTTCAACATGAAAAAGTTAGAATGGGCATAGTCCAAAGACCCCTAAAGAGTGAAAGAAAGATCAAAGGTGATGTTGGAGTTATACAGAGAAGGTTGAGTTTAACAAATGAATATGAGTGCTGAATCATTATGGTGATATTTCTTTTAGCCTCCAGTACCTTGGAGCAGTCAGAAATAAAAACCTAAAATTGTGGAATTGTAACCCATACCAAACTCTGAAATTTGTTCTACAATTGTTGCAATGTGCCTTGAAATTTATTACTTTTTTATATATATTTTTCACAAAAAAAGAAAAAAGTTAACTGTGATGATAAATTTATGGAAAATCAAAGAAAAAAACACTGTTTTACAATATATGCTGGATGAATTGTGTAGACAAAAAATATGTACATTTTGGGGGTCCTTTCACTCAAGGTAAAGTTTCACAAATACTAATTCCCTCTCAAAGTGGAAATAATGATTCTGTTTTTGTAGACCCAAATCCCAGGGTGAAATGACTCCTAGGCCACACACAAAGGCACAAAGGCCCAGGAAATTTTATTCTTCATGTGCATGAGAGGTCACTGTTGGCAGGAGGGTACAGCTGTTTGTGACAGATGTTAGAAAAACAGAATAGTGATGGCAGGGCCAATCTTGCAGCCAAGAGTTAAAATGCATTTCTCTGAGCAAGGCAGCATTCTCCAAAGCATCCATCGCCCACCTGCCTTTCTGTTTCTTTATTTTTGCCTAATAGCTGGATACCTAAAGCTTCCTTACTGCTTCTACATCTTACTGGAAGTATATGACATTCTATGATCCAAAGGCAGCCAAAAATGTTATATAAGAAGACATTCTGAGCAAACATATTCTAAAAAGGTAATAGTTTCTGGAAACTTCAAAGACCCTTTCAGAACAACAAAGCAATCTCTATTAGCAGATTATTGCCTCAAGGTTCTTAAAACGCCATCGTTATCATATACCCAGGATATAGTATGATAAAAAGGACACTTAAGCTCTGTGACATCCTTGCCCCAGACCCTTGATACCGGACTAATCATCAGAAAAGCACTGGATAAATCCAGACTGGGTGACATTCAGATAAATCCAGACTGGGGGACATTCTACTACACCCAAAGTACTCCTCAAAACTGTCAGTCATCGTCTGGCCCTGGCACCACGGGATCAACAATGCCATCCTGACAAAAAGGGTGAAAAGAAGTGTGACAAATAAGGGATGAGTGGCTGAGAGAGTTCAAATAGAGTCAAGAGGCTACTCTGGAAACCACTTTTACACAAGCATCAGTTAGAGATTGTTACCATCATAACTTGTCAAGCCCCAACCAAAACCATTGCTGCCAATCCTGAAGAACACCTAGGCAATTATATAAGATTCTATAATGGTTCCATGCACTAGGGTAACTTTCCAGAAACCTACAGCCTCCAGATGGGTCACTGGACCAGATGGGTCCTGAGGTGTAGAGGGCCCAGCCTCTGCAGAACATCAACTAGTTTCATCTCCCCTATCCAATATTATCGACAGCCCCTTCAAACATGAAAAAGTCAAAATGGGCATAGCCCAAATATCCCTTAAGACAAGGGAGAAAGATCAAAGGTGACAGTGGAATTATACAGAGAAGGTCAGGTTTAACAAATGAGTATGACTGCTGAATCAATATATTGATATTTCTTTTGGTTTCCAATGTCTTGGAGCAGTTAGAAGAAAAAATGAAATATCGTAGAACTTTAAGTCATACCAAACTTTAAAATATATGTATAACTACTTGTTAAAATGCAATTGGAAATTTATTGCTTTTTTGAATATATGTTATTTTTCACAATAAAAAAAAGTTTGGAAAAAAAACTGTCAAGGTCATCAAAAACAAAGATTCAGAAACTGTCACAGATCAGAGGAGGCTAGGGAAATTGCAACAAAATGCAATGTGGAATCCTGGAACAAAAAATATATTAGTGGACAACTGAGAAATTCAAATAAAGTGTAGAGTTTAATTAATGGTATTCTACCAGTGTTTTTTTATTTTCACAAATGCACGATGGTGATGTAAGAGGGTAACATCAGGGGAAATCAAATGAGAGGTATAATGGGAACTCTGTACTATCAGGACAACTTCTCCCTGAATGTAAAAATATTCATAAATAAGTTTATTTAAAGCAAACTGCATCTTTAAAGAGATTGGAAATGAATACATCTTAAATGAAGAGGCATTAGCTTAGCAACTGTTATATCTATCTATCCATTCACCCATCCATTCATGCATCTTTATCTGGAGGTTCAATATAAGGCCAAGAACTTGGAAATCTTGGGAGCAGTTAGACAGGAGTGAAGGGAAACCAAGTGAGCACTGAGTGACAGCCAGGAGGTAAATGTCATTTCATTCTATAATCATGACAATCCTATAATAAAGGTATTTATTTTTATATATGAAGAAACAAGCTCAGAGAAGTTACATCATTTGTCCAACATCACACAGTTGCTTGAAGCAGATTCAAATTCAAGTCCATTTCTATAAAAACAAAATCCTATACACAGGGAGCTCAGAAAGGGAATGAGGGCTTGTAATTCTGTATAGCTTAATGTAATGCCCAGATACATCCCAGAGTATATTGAGCAGAAAATTTAGAAGTATTGGCAAAAAAATATGGAACTGTCAAACTTTACCACTGGGGAAACCCATGATACTGTCTCAAACATTTGGGATCTCCAAGTGAACAGGCCAAGAGTTGATTTTGAGGCTTGCTCTTGTGAAGCTTATTTATGTAGCTGAGATTGGGAGAAAGATCAAAGGAGAAGGAAGAATTATAACAGAGAAAACAGATTTAACAAATGAGTATGACTGCTGAATTATTGTACTGATATTTCTTTTAGTATCCAGTGTCTTGGAGCAGCTATAAGTAAAAATCTAAAATTGTGTAATGGTAACACATACCAAACTCTGAAATCTAGTCTACAACAATTGTTGCAGTGTGCTCTGCAATTTATTGCTTTTTTGTATATACGTTATTTTTCACAACTAAAAAAAAATCCCATACATTCCAGTCATGATATCATCACACCCAATTCTGGTCTGGAACAGAAACATGGGATATGGAGAGAAAACTGAGGAGATTCAGGTAGTACAGAGAGGACTTCCAATATGGTGCTGAATCAGAGGCATCTGGGGACAGTGGAGAACTTTGGAAAAGGGCATCAACCGTGGAATAGAAGGAACAGCTGGAGAGATGGAAAGGCATGAGCTGTGAAGCAGAAGGAGCTGGAGAGATGGAGAGGCATGAGCTGTGGAGTGATACATATGGGTGCACAGAGAGTTCACCACACACAAGACATGTAAACGCGAGAAAAATAACATCTCTAACTTCAGTTTCATTTTATGGGAAAGAGAGTTAAGGCTACCCCTTCACACCATTTGGGGATTAAATGAAATAATATATGTAAATCTTCTAGCTCATGCTTAGGATATAGCATGCATTTAAATGTAAGTTCCTTTCCCCTCTGAGGAATCTACTTATGCTCCAGGAAAATCCAGATCTCTGAATCATTCTGGTAGGAATTATAATGGACATGCAACGAATGTAGACCAACAGGTTCTACCCCCTCCATCACAGAGAGAACTGTATGGTGGGTTACAAAGAGTGCAAGTCCTTTCAACTGTATCATTCAACTCAAGTTACTACTGACAGACTTCAATTCTGAAGGGATATGGATGACGTAAACGTGTTTCATGGGGCATGGTTCAACCATAACTCTTACATGATGTTCCAGTAGAAGATAACTGCTATTTTCAGTTTTGTAAAGCAGCAACTGTTGTGAAATGCATTTTCAGTGCCAGACCTCTTTCCCCACCTCACTAGATTCCTCGGTTATGATGTCAGAAGGAGTCTGACAGCTGCAGAGTGACATATGCAAGCAAGAAAAAGAAAACAAGGCAAAGTTTCTACAAATTTTTTAAACAGTATGTCAAGTTTAAGGAGAAAGTTCCATTTTATGGTGAAGTTTGATCCTACCCAAACCTACTGGTAAACTGAGAATCTGCTTTGTGAGAACTTTCATACCCAAAGGCCATGGTGTAAGTTTAAATATCCTGAAGTGTATCCTCAGTTCACACTTCATCTTGCTTGCTTATAAGGGTCTGGAAGCAATGAAGAATCAGCCAGATTCTAACACTAAACTGAAATGTTCTGTTTCTATAGTGAAATCAGATTCTATTACATGCAATTTTCTCTAAAGATGAGTAAAACATATGGAAAACACAATGTAGGTAACCTGTGTGTGTCATTTCCTCCTTTATTATATTAATAATAAATTGAAAAGGAATTACCGGGAGACTACTAGAAGTAAGACATTGTTGGAGAAAATTACAGTATGCAATGTTATTACACAGAGAGAATCAGAAGAAACTTGTTTAGGAGTTAAACCTGGGTATATAATTTATTTTTAACAGTTTCCTGGTGGTTAAATTTTTATTAGTTCTGATTATTAATGATTTCCAATCATAAATATATTCTTAAAACACACAGAAAAGTATAGAGGATGTTACCACAGTTTTGTACCTTCCAATAAGATTATTTTGCGGCATTTGATTTAGATAACTTAAAAAAAAAATTATAGACAGAGGTGTTTCTCTCATTATACCCTGTCCTGTACTCATTTGTTTACTTTCCTCCCAAATGTAATGACTAGACCTTATGATTCTTTATTAACTTACATAAAATTTCCAGCCATTTCTTAAAATATTCTTCACCCAATTCATCTTTTAATTTACTCCTGGAAATTTAATCAAACTTATGTGGTAGCTTCTCAGTCTATTCTCCCCATTTCATAACTATTCTTTTGTATGTCTTTCTCTGTGCTAGAAAATCTGTAAGCACTATTCTCCTGGTTACTGATTCTCTATTTGGATTTCTCCAGGCTAATGTTTATCCCATGCACTCAATTTTTATTACTATTCTAAAGAACGTATTTTTTTTCCCAATATTTCTTATTCTCCTTCTTATTTAAATCTATTTTTGTACCATACTGCTTTTTTCTAATTTATTTCTTTTTAACATATTGTACTTTCATTTATCCTTTTGACACCCAAAATAGTTACTTTAAATCTTTGTCACATTTCTAGTAACTTCATCTAGACTACATGTATCTTGCAATTATTGATTGTGATGGCTTAGATTTCTTTCTCCTTGCACCTTCCAATCTCCAAGCTTTTTAAGCTGCCTTCACTGTGGCCCTAATGACCCAAGGCCAATGGTGCGAAGGCTCAGTAATCTCTACCCATGGTGACACTGGCCACCTTAGCCGTGGCTGAACCTCGGCGCACTGAGCCACCAAGACTGTTATTTCAGTTCCTGCTTGCAAATGTGTCTGCTTCGTCCCAGCCCTTGGTTCACACTCTCAAATAAGCCATAGCCACAAGCAGCACAAGAGAACAGCTTTTCTCATCTTCCCTCTGAGTCCCTGGTTTCACACAGGTGAATCGGCTCTAAAGCCTCCACTGAGAGAGAAGTTTCATACCTTGTTATTCCAATGGAGCCAAATTTCCGGTGAACCTTGAGGTCAGCTGCAAAATCCTGGCTTTATCCTAGCTATTTTTTTTAATTTTGCCTTATAATAGTTACAGAGCATTGTTGCATGTTTGAATCAGAGGGAGTTCAATGTCCTGAGATATCATGATTGGAAGTATTTATTCTGCTGGTGGTTTCCCCCCCACCAGTAAAAGGGCTTAATGTCTCCTCAGAAAGGCACTGACACAAAGACACTCCAGCTCCCAGAAATTGTTTTCTTGCCCTTGAGGTTAAGGAGTCCTTGGCAACATAACTGTGGGGCCTCCTGTCTGCAGGAAGGGGTGTAGGGTACTCACTCCTCTTTCATTCCTAGGTCCTGCTGAGTCACCCTCACCCAAGGATGGAGAAAGGGTTCTTTGAGAGCAGCAGGAAGGGCAAAATGACTTTTCACACCTGACTACGTCTGTAATAAGGGGCATGGGCCAGTTGAACTCTAGATCCCTTACAGCTGTAGCCTCTATGATTCTCCTGGAGGACTGTGTCGTCTGCATTGTTGTGGGGTCCAGAGACATGCTTTTACAATCTTTAACGTGAGCAGGTGGCTGCCGGGCGGAGCCTAGGCTTCAAATGAAAAGCATTTTTTGGTCTGGCTTTTTGCTAGCCACGGAAATAGACTCAACAGACCACTCAAGAAGTCAAACAGAGAGGCACAGCTCATTTTCAAAACAGAACAGTAATAGCAAATGGGTATAATGTAGAGAAAGGCATTTTAGGGCAACATGCCAACAAATATTTTTGGGCTACTACCAGGTGCTGGGTATAAAAGGATGAATAAGACAGAGGTCCCCTGGCCCTGAGCATTTATGTTACGATTAGTTGCTTGCATCATGAGTCAGGGAGCGTGTTAATTATATGAAATTACTCTTCTCTAGGCCTCAATGTTCTTTCCAGTGAAAATAATGGTAAGTAGCATTCACTGAGAATTTCCTCCAGGAAGAAGTTCAAAGTTTCAATTACACCATCACCTTTTATCCTCATATGTTCCCCCATAAAACAGACACTGTTGCTAATCCCATTTTACTAATTGCTCAACACCAAGCAGAGATAACCAGTAGTCCTGAAACTTACAAAGTGCCCACCAGTTACAATAGGCTATGTTGCCACCCAAACATAAAAGTGATAATTCTTTATGTCTTAACTTGTTAGCTCAGAGAAGTGAGATACATGCAGGCCCGGGAATAAAGCACACACCCCAAAACAGTAGTCTCTCTGCAATGTGGAGGCGACATTTAATAGCAATAGACCCCTTAAGGAATGTCAATCACATTTTTTCCCCGTGTCTTTTGGCCATCTCCTGCTTTTCCAACACCATCGCTGTCCTTGACCCAGTCTCATTTGCACTGTTTTCTTCCTCTGGTTATGTACATTTTTCTAACTCTAGGTATTTGCTGACTCAACCCCTCAACTCAGAACCTTGAACTCTTCAGAGGAAATGTTTTCTTTTTAAATCTAATATTATGACTTGCGTCGAGTGCCACAGCACAGCACAGGGCAGAGTTGAGACAACATGCTGACTTACATAAACGCAGCCTAGGACACAGTCTTAAGACTGGTGAGGAATTCATGTCTCAAATTTCATTGAGAACGTGATGCATGAGACAAAACTGGAGATAATACAGATGGAGGAGAGTCCTCACCATTACCTACAGTGACTGCCAAAATGCACTTGGGTGGTTTCGTAGCCAGGCCTATCGGGGGAGAAGAAATGAGAACAGAACCTCTACCAGCATCTCCCAAAATTCAGTCATCAGTCAGCCACCATCAGGCTAACACATCCTCACATCTCCGGTACTATTACTTACTTAATATTTTTCTTTAAACTGACTCATTTTAAAATTTAAATAACTGTATCTGAAAAACAGCTTCATATCATTACTATAAATTTAATAACTTTATCATCTGTCATAAACAGAAGGTACAGTTTCAATATATTCATGCTCATTAACAAAATCTTGTGTACAATTTGCTCTCCTGTCAGGATTCCTACTTCAGGAAATACAAATGAAATTTTCCATTTCTGCCAACACCTCTACTTCCTGCCTGGAAGAAATCTGTCATGTTCCAAATATCCATTTAGAGCCACACAGAAGAAGAAAGAGAAGAGAAGAAAAACGGTAACTTGAAAATCTGGAATTCCAAAGTTTGGACCTTTAGAATAATTACAGATGAAAACAAAAGACATCAGCAAAAAAGAAGGGTGACAGGGGTGTAAATCTCTCTGGCAAAGTGGGGTATGTCTGCTTGGGGATAAGCCTGGACCTGGCATTTGGGATTGAGAAAGCTTTCTTGACCAAATGGGGGTAGGGAAATGAAACAAAGTTTCAGTGGCTGAGAGACTTCAAATACAGTCAAGAGGTATTCTGGGGGGTTTTCTTATGCATAATACACAGAGTGCTTTTCAGTTTTTAGTGGGTTCGAATAGCTAGAAGGAAGTACCTAAAACTGCTGAACTGTAATCCAATAACCTTGATTCTTGAAGACAACTGTATAACTATACAGCTTTTAGAGTGGGACCTTGTGATTGTGGAAAACCCGTGGATGCCACTCCCTTTATGCAGTGTATGGACAGAAGAGTAAAAAAATAAGGACAAAAAATAAGTAATAGGGGGGAATAACGGGTATGGTCCCTGATGCTTTCTTTTTTATTTTTATTTATTATTACTATTTTTTGAGTAATAAAAATGTTCAAAAATTGACTGTGGTGATGAATGTACAACTGTAAGATGATATTGTGAACCACTAAATATACACTTTGAATGATTATATGGTATATATATATATCTCAATAGAATTGCATTAAAAAAAGAAGGGTAAGTTTGAGTCATACTGCTGGAAAGAAAGAAAAATTCCAAGTTATTTTTCAAAATTAAGAGAATTTTTTTTTATTTTAATAAGAAAGTTAGACAATAGTCATTTATGTGTTTGACTGCAATCTTCAATCCTAGTGTAACTGGTAGAAAATGACTAAAACGTTGAAGTCCATGGAAGCACTTCCAGGGAGCATAAATGGATTAAAACAGAACCCCTTTCCTTCCTTTGACCCTTGACTACTCCTCACTACCTTTTCTTTTCTATTCTTTTTCCCTTTTCCCTTTCCCCAGTTTCTGCAAATTTGTCCTTCCCTAAGACACTGCTTGATACATTGCAAAGCTTACAAAAGAAGCTCTCAAAAGAACTCTTCTGAGAGCTACCAGAATGGGATTCCACCAAGGATCCTGACAAAAGCTAGGAAATGGGTTGGAGCAATCTCCAAACAATCCAAACACAATGTTCTCAGCAAAAACAAAGAAGCCAGCAGCCTGGAGCAGACCCTGAGGCCACACCCCCTCCTTCCTCCTCCTCCCCAATATAGAAGAGCCCCTGGGCTGCACGTGGACACTAACATGAGCTGAAGAAAGACTTTCACGTCTGCATGCATTAAACTTTTTCTTTATTTTTTTTTTTGTCACTGACAGCAGTAACCTCTGGTCTTAGCAACACTCTAAAAATGGCTTAACATCAAAGACACTAAGAAAAGAACATGTACAGAGCTCTGAACTCAATGCCGCTCTCCTCCTCACCAAGTTTTCTGCCCTACTAGCTCCACCTGTAACAACTCTACCCAGTGTTCACAGTAGCAAAGGGTTCTCAAAGGCTAGGCGTGCCCACAGACATTACTGGTGTCTTAAATCAAATTTATGCTTCCTTGATGTGGGCGTGCCATACTTTAGTTTCCTGGGAGCTAACACAATGACCACACACTGGGACTGCTTAGGCCATTTGCTGACTCACAGTTTAGAAGCTAGGAGGAGTCCATAATCTAAGGAATCAGCAAGGGAATGCCTCCTCCTCAGAGTCTGCACCATTCTGGTGCACACCTACCAGGCGTTATCCGTTTCCTTGGCTCGTATCTCCACGTCTCCTCACACTGCAAGAGCCTCCCGCTTCTTCCGGTTCTCGACTTCCGTTGCCCTGGACTTCCGGCTCCCTTAACTTCCGGCCCTTGGCTCCTCCCCTTGGCCTTTGGAGGACCTCTGATTTTCTATTGGGTGTAGAGGCCTCCTGGAATCCAGGTTAGAACTCATCCTCGTGCACTTGGGCCACACTTTAACTAAATCACATCTTCAGGGGGATCCACTTACTAAGGGTTCCTACCCCAGGTTTGCAGATTAAGGATAAGAATGCATCTAAATTGGCGATTAAGGATAAGAATGCATCTAAATTGGCGATTAAGGATAAGAATGCATCTAGATTGGCCCATAATTCCACCCGCTCCTGCCCGTAAACGCTGGGGAGGTCCCATTGTTCTGATGACCCTAAAGCAGAGAGTCTGCGGTGGTTTCCTCAGAAGCACTAGTCAAAATTTGACACACTAATTTGTTTTGCTCAGTTTAAATGCCTGTCAATTAGTAGAGCAATTGCTTAATATTTGTTTTCTTTTAAAAGAAAAAAACAACAAAAAATATTTTTTTTCTATTTAATTCGGTGAACAACTAATTTGACTAGAATCAGCTGATTTTTTTTTTCTTTTGGCATCCTCGAGGCAGACTCTGGAAAACTGTTTTGAATAGAGTAGATGTTATTTGTATAGCCCATATTCATGGTGGGTAAGGTTATGTCAACTTCGGGAATCACGTCAAACAAGAACACATGAAATTCTTCATCTTCTCCCCATTATGCACAAAGGAGGTGGAAGGTGTTGACTTTGAGTAGTGCCTATAGGTGAAAATATGCATATATTCCACCTGATGGGTTTATTTACCTTTTTTTTTTTTTTTACATAAAATGGTGTTGCCACATAGGTTTTATTTTATGGAGAACACCGACATTGTAGATGAATATGTGAAATTTCTTTAACCCTTCCCAAACGAATCTCAGATTGAACAAAAAACTGTTGTGTTGATTTTTCTTCTACTGTTATTACAGTAAAAGATATATTCTAAAGTGCAAATTTAAATTATATGGGATGGAAAAAAGAAAAATCACTATAACAAGTCTAGGCTGGTTGATTATGATGCAATAACAAGGCCCAAGAAACAGAAATTGTGTGTTTCTTTCAGAAAAAGTGATCTTGAAAAACACCCATTACTATTTAAAATACCACTTAATGCCTCATTGCTTGGAAATGTGTTTTTCTGAATGGGGATGTGTTTTATTGGCTTTGCAATGAACTTAAATTTACAAATTGGCTTTGCAATCAGTGAACTTGAAAGTCATAAGGAAACTGGTGGTTCACAATGGGTTATAAATCCTGGTTCCAGCCAGCAGAACAGCAAGCACATACGGTTTTCTAGAAACTTTCATTATTAACCCAAAAACACGAATTGAGTTTCTCCTGGGTATGTGCCAGACAATGAGTACTATTATGGATACACAAAGATGAGGAAGACAAGAGCCTGTGTGGAGAAGGACCCAGAGGCATAAACACAGTGCTAGCACTAATATTAGTAACAGTACTATACGATCAAAGATACAAATTTTCAAAGCACTGTTTTCTAAGGATAGTAGATGATGTATTAGAGAATCAACACTGTATGTACATCAGGTTGACCAAAACGGAAAAAGTGATTCTCATTTGATAAGTAAAAAGAATTTATTATCTTGGATGCTGGTATTCTTTATTCGTATGCTGTTTTAATCATACTAAAATGGAAGTTGTGCCTGTACTTTCATAGGAAATGTTATACAGTTGTATCTACACTTGGTCAGAAAGGGATGTCCATAATACATAAATATGTTTAAAAAAAATTACACGACAGAAAAGAGCAAAGATACTTTATCTCAGAATCATAACCTTAATTTTAATGATTTCCAGAAATAGTCATATTTTTAACATAAACATTTATCGAGTATAGATGTCGCTTTTCCTTCCTTCATATAACCATGATTGTTTCAAAAGATTTTTGTTTACTCATTTCTACATTTCTAAAATCACTCACCCATGCAACTGCATATTATTATATAAATTATCTACTAATGTTACAGAATATAAAAGTAAGCTTTGTTAAAAAAAACACCATACCATGTTAAACTATTATTTCTCCTGCTGTTAGAATTTTAACATAGAAATGGAATGCAGGCCAGTGCTTCTCAAACTTCAGTGTGCCCACGGAGGACCTGAGGGCATTTTGGAACACAGGTGTGGATTCAGCAGGTCTGGGCTGACACCTGAGCTTCTCCATTTCTAATCAGCTTCCAGGCAACGCCACACTCAACCATGACCATTTGGTTTAAATCTCCCTTACAGGTGGCCCTGGCTACTTCCACGAGACTAGTCAATCCTGTGGCCTTCCCGGACCCTTTTAATTTGCCACACACCTGAGCATTGTTGTAAGCACCACAAAGTTAGAACAGCTTTGTCTCAAGCCCCCCATTTTCTTCCACGAGCACATCTTGAAGAGATTTCCTGGTTTGAGAAATCAAGGGCGACAGGCCGGGAATGGGCATTGCGGTGACCTTTGTTTGGCTTTTATGTGGTAACGGTTAGGTGCTAAGGCGAATCACCATGCACACAGATGATTCTCATCCAGGTAAATTCAGGCACTTGAATGATCCTGGTGAATAACCTGAATCACTATCTTATTTTTTCCCTAATAATTATAATTACAGTAATAATATCACCTATCATTTATTGAATGCTTACTGTATGTTATTTGCTCTTGAATAATAAAAAATCCTCAGAACAAACTTAAAATTTAGGTATTATTTTATTTTGCTATGAGGAACTAATTTTGGAGAGGTTATCTAAGATCATCTATCCATCCCTTCGTTCATTTTTTTAGTTTATGTATTTTATAGCCCCCTATCATTTTCCCATCTCAGCCTGCAGTCTAGCTCTAACCCTCCATCTGCTGGCAGTGCTGACAGCTATCGCTTCCTGGGGGTAAATACTCCAGTGCATGGGCTCTTTCCCTTTGCTGTCTCTCAAGACCGCCTAACTTCCCTGCAGTTCATCTCAGTCTGACTGTGGCAGGCCCTGTGGGCTTGTTAACCTGGTTTGGGGATCCTTCTAAAGCTCCCTCACACCTCTCTGAGGCCCCCAGGGACAGTTGTAGAGGAAATATAACTAAAAACAAAATCTTTTCCTGACCTGGAAAACCTCTCCACGACAGTAAAAAGAGAGAAAGGGTTTTGAGTAAGCATTAAACCAGACCACGGTACATCTCAGGAAAATCCAGAGATTGCAAAAACAGAAAGGGAGCTCACCCGTTTTATGTGCTTAGGTACCCATTACATGCAGTTTCCCAGGAATTTCAGAGCTTGGTTAACAAAAGTGGGACCAGAACCTCCTTGGAAATTATGCTAGTCTATACCTAGGAAACTGGAGATAGGGGCTTTATCTTCCTTGATTATATTACAGAGAAATTAATTCCTCCGTTGAGGAGACCTTCTGCAGTGAAATTTGCATGGGGCTTAATAAACCTTTTACATCCTAAATTTATAGACATTTTAAAAGACAAAGTTAATGAGAACTTAGAATTACAGGTTTTCTAAAGTGAGTGCAAAAAGAGCTGGGAGGGAGGAGTCTCTGCCCTCAGGTTGAACAGGCAGTAGCAAGGTCTCCATTATTAATAAATTTTTTTTTACCCTTACACCATCTCCTTCCCTCTTTCTTATTGCCATTTCTACTGTTCTGCATATCCATTTTTCGTTTTGGAGATAGAGGCTGCTTCTTCCAAGAGTTTCAGATGAGAAATGGGTGCCTAAAATACGTGGTTGTTTCCATCTGCTTCCCGATACAGCCCTCAGCCCTCAGAGCTGCTGCTTTGTGGCAGGGCCTGGATTCCCTTAGCTCCAGGAGGCACCACCAGTATATTTCTCTCACTCAGTGCTTAAAGGTGTAAACTTACTGCTTGGGAGTTTTCCCTGTTATTAAAGTTTGCATTCATATGGTAGCTTTGTTAAAATTGATGAAAAAACATTATAATAATTATACTATTAAATATACTCAAAGTTTACATTAGGGCTTACTGTTTGTGATGTACAGTGTGATGTGTTTTTTTTTCATTCTAGTAACATATAGTTAACCTACAATTTCTCATTTTATCTACATTCAAGTATAAAAATCAGCGGTGTTAATTATATATATGATGTTACTGTCACCACCATCAATTCCCACAACTTTTCCATCACCCCAAACAGAAATTCTGCACCAATTAAGCATAACTCCATGTGCCCTACCCCCACTCTGGATCCTGGTAACCTGTACTCTAGTTTCTGACTCAGTGACTTTGCTTATTCTAATTATTTCATATGGGTGCAATCACATGATATCTGTCCTTTTATGTCTGACTCATTTCACTCAACACATTATCTTCTAGGCTCATCCACGTTGTTGCATGTATCAGAACTTTGTCAGATTAATATTCCATTGTATGTATATACCATATTTTATCAAACCATTTATTGGTTGATGGGCATTTTGATTGCTTTCATCTTTTGGCTATTGTGAATCTGCTGTGTTGAACATCAATGTACAGTTATCTGTTTGAATTTCTGTTTTCAAATCTTTTGGGTATATACCTAGAAGTCAGATAGCCAGGTCATAAGGTAATTTGATCTTAACTTTCTGAGGAACCAACAACTGTTTTCCACAGTGGCTGAACTATTTTACAGTCTTCCAACAATGAGTGAGTGTTCCTATTTCCACACATCCTCTCCAACACTGATTATTTTCTGTTTTTTTTTTTTTAATAGTAGCCATTCTAGAGGGCTTAAAATGGTAGCTCATCATAGATTTGGTTTTCATTTCTCAAATGGCTAATGATGGTGAGCATCTTTTTCATATGCTTATTGGCTATTTGTGTGTGTACTTTGGAGAAATGTCTATTCAAGTTTTTGCCCATATTTAATTGGGTTGTTAGTCTTTTTGTTGTTGGCTTGCTGGATTTCTTTATGATAATAAAGATGTAATTTCCAAATATTTTCTCCTATTCTTCAGGTTGCCCTTTTACTTTCACAATGAAGCCCTTTGGTTAATAAAAGTTTTGTTTTGTTTTGTTTTTTGATGAAGACCTATTTATTTATTCTCTCCTTTGTTGCTTACATTTGGATATAAAGTCTAAGAAACTATTGCCTCACATAAGGTCCTGAGGCGGTTTCCCTGTGTTTTCATCTAAGAGTTACACAATTTTGAGTCTTATATGTAGGTCTTGATCCACTTTTGGGTTTATTTTTGTAGCAGGTATGAGGTAGGGATCCAGTTATTCTTTTGCATAAGGAAATCAATTCTCCCAGCACCATTTGTTGGACAGACTGTTCTTTCCTCACTGAGTGAACATGTCATCCTTGTCAAAAATCAATTGGTCAGATGTAATAAGATGCAAATTGAGTTTAAACAATTTGAACTTTATTTGCTATCTCTGCATGCATCAGATCAAATTTCTAGTTTATTTCTTCAATCAACATTTATGATATGCTTGTATTTTATAAAAGATCCAAGAAATAGAATGAAGCTTTGCTACAAATGCATCACCTGTATATGCTGTAAATATGAGACCAGCAGGCATTTAGCAGAAGTTCGTGTCAGTCAAACCATCATCAATGTATTAATGCTCTCTTTTTAAATTGGAAAATGGAACTAAGGTGGCATTTTTATTATGACATACTTTGAGATTGAGACGTGTTTGTGCTGAAATACATTTGGAACAATTTCATAGTGTAAATAGGATAATTTACTTTCAGAAGAAGTCTCCTTTTAAAAGACTTTTTTTTCATAAATCTATGAACTACAAAGGGATATTTTGTAACACCTTATTTGAGGATGGGGAAGGCAATAAGATACTAAATTCTTAAAAGTTACAGTTTAGAAATATGTATCTGCTTTATTTGTTGTTATGATTAGAGAGAAATGGATTGACTTAATCTTTGAAACAGAATTGTAGTAAAATATCTAAGTGTCAAACATCAACTGCATTAAAAGAACCCATTATTTGTCTTTTGTTCTCTTTCCTTTTAAAAAAGATAAATGCCTCTACATTTTATTTCATTAACAAACTCTGTTTAGGGTCCAGTGTTTGCAAATTTGACAGGTTAGGAAAATAAACTATAATACAAATGAAAAAAAAAATCAATTGGTCATACATGTGAGGGTTCATTTCTGAACTCTCATTCAATTATATTTGACTGTATTTCTGCCCTTGTTCCACTATCGTTCTGTTTTGATTATCATAGCTTTGTAATAAGTTTTAAAATTGAGACGTGTGAGTCCTCCAACTTTGTTCTTCTTTTTCAAGATAATCTTGGCTATTCAGCACTTCGATACAAATTTGATGATTGGCTTTTCAGTTTCTACAAAGAAAACTCTTGGAATTTTCATTGGCATTGCATTGAATCTGTAAATCGCTTTGGTAAGTTTTGGTATGTTGTGTTTTCATTTCATTTTCATTTGCCTCAAGATATTTCCAAATTTCCCTTGTGATTTCATCTTTGACTCAATGGCTCTTTAAGAGTATGTTGTTTAATTTCCACCTATTTGTGAATTTTCCAATTCTCCCACCGTTATTCTTTTCTTACTTGATTACATTGTGGTCAGAGAAGACACATTGTATGATTTCAATATTTTTAACTTTTTGAGACTTGTTTTGTTATCGAACATATGGTCTGTCCTGGAGAATCACCCACGTATACTAGAGAAGAATGTATGTGTATTCTGCTGCTGGGGGTGAAATGACATATATGTCAGTTAGGTCCACTTGCTTTATAGCATCATTCAAGTCTTCTATTTCCTTATTGAGGTCCTGTCTAGGAAGACTTGAAGAGCAAAAAAAGGATAAGACTTACAAAGAACAAATAGGAAAATGGCAGAAGAAAGTCCTGCATTTTCAGGAGATACTTTAAATTTAAATGGATTCATCTCTCCAGTCACAAGGCAGAGATTGGTAGATAGGATATTAAAGCATAGCCTAACTATATGCTGTTTACAAGACACTTTGACCCTAAATTCAAAGACACAAGTAGGCTGAAAGTGAAAGGATGGAAAAAATTATGTCATGCATATAGTAACCAAAAGAGGGCTTGGATAGCTATACTAACATCAGATTATTAAATAGAGTTTAAGTCAAAATATGTTACAAAAGACAAAGAGTATCACTCTATAGTGAGAAAGGGGTCAATTCAACAAGAAGATATAAAAATTGTAAATAAATATGCACCTAACAGCAGAGCCCCAAAATACATGAAGCAAACATTGACGTATTTGAAGAGAGGAATAAATGGTTCTATGTTAATAGTAGGAGCCTTCCATTTATCATTTTCAATGAATAGGCAGCCTTTAGTCTCACACACTTTAGTAACATGCTATTTATTTTCTAGTGACAAAATTCTCCTTCTAACCTAGTACCATCTGGATTCAAGAGACCCCCACACCCAGAAACTTACATGTTGGAGAAAAAATAATCTCCACCTTAGATACCTAAATTCAGAATACATGAAATAGCTATCTGCCCAGCTAGCCATAGGAGCTGCTTTTCATGTGAAAGCTGCCATCAGAAAGAGCCCTTGCATGATACTGTTTTCAATCTTGAGGAAGTTTGACCATGGTGGGATTTCAGAAGCGTAAGAAGAACAAGTCTTTATCTTGAGTCACCTTATCCAAACACATCTGGTCATCTAAGTCTGTGGTCGCATGTCTCAGAGGTTAGTGCAAACAAAGCCCTACACTTCTTTCCAGGAGAGGAGAGGAAACCATCTGAGACTGAGTTGCCCATATTATGCCCATTTACCAAAAAATATTTTGACACATATTCTTTTCAATGAATGGACAGAATTACTTATAACATTTTTAAACCCATCTGACATTGTAAATAACAGATTCAACAACCATTTATTTTTATTACACCCATTTTCTGCCACTAGTGTTACCATTTCCCCTGTGGCTTCCCCTCAGACAGGGAGACTAAAGGACACGTATTTCCCATACAGAGAAAGATAATTGGCACCAAAGATTTCTGACCTAAATTCCTCAAAACATAACTCACATTGATGGTGTTTCTGAAAAATCAATAGTGACACTGAGGTCCGTGAATAATTTGAGCAGCTGGTGAGCATTGATTTAAACTTGGATTCTGTCACTGGAAGCTAAGATCAAGTTAATAATTTTTTCATATTCCATTTATTTGATAATGCCATTTTGTGAACATTTTATGTCGAATTTTGAAAAACAGTGGAATGAGGCTTACACCACATTATATTACAGTTCACCACATATAAATAAGCACATTGTAAAATGTGTATTATTAAAGTTGAAATCTAGAAAAGCATGATAGTTTCCAGCTTTTACATTTGGCATTGGGCTTTGCAGAAATTCTGCAATTGCTGTTTGGAAGTTCAAGCACCCCAGACACTATGCAGGCACCAATAGTGTAATTCCAAACAGCGTGAGAAATCTAAATATTAGGCATGTTTCTGTTCAGGTAAGTTTCACTGCACTTCATGTTACAAGGTATTCTGGACTATTATCATTGAATGTTTACCATACATTCTTGTGCTTCACTTCAGCTTTCCCAGAACCTGAATTTTGTGTTTCAGATCATCTAATAGTATAGCATAAATCTTTCAGAAGGCAGGATCCACCACTAAGTCAATTCAGCATAAATTTAGTCATTATGAACCCCAAAACAACATACTAGTTCCCCAGGGTTTTAACTTCAATACATTAATTGCTTTATTTTATAGTTGTTTTTATTTATTCTTCATTTATCACAATTTGCATCTCTATTTTTTTATTTCTACAATTTTTTTGGTATATTTTTAAGCATGCAGGATTGCTAAATATAGTGCAAAATCTACCATAAGCATTCATCCAGATTCAGGACTTGTTAACATTTTGTGATGTTTGTTTTACTTTACTAACCTCTCTCTCTTTTACTCTCTCTCTCTTCCCCCTTCCCTCCCACCCTCCCTTCCTTTTTCCTTCTTTCTTTCCTTCTTTCCTCGCTCCCTCCCTCCTATCAATTGTCATCTTCTTTTTACATCTTTTCATCCATATATTTACAAACTCACACAAGTACTTCTCCATATAAAAACAATACTTTTTTTTTTTTTAACTATTTGATACTAAATTTCAGATATCACACCCACTTGCCCCTATATATTTTGGTGTGCATTTCCTAAGAATAAAGACATTCTCTTGTACGATACAGTGATCAAAATCACGGAGTCTAACATTGGTACAATACTGTTATTTAATCCACAGCCATATTCCAATTTGTCGATTGTCCCTATAATGTCCTCTTTTACTGTTTTTCCTGGTCCCAGATCCAGTTCAGAATCACAAATTGCATTATATTGCCATGCATCTTTTGTTTCTTCAACCTGGAACAGTTCCTCAGCCTTCTATTGTTTTCCTAGGGATTGATATTTCTGAAGATTACAGGCCAGCTATTTGCTAATTGGCCCTTAGCATGACTGTCTAGTTATTTCTTACGATTGGATTCAGTTATTTGCTTTGAAAGCAGGGACATCACATAAGCATTGCTGTGTTCTCTCTACTGCATCAAAGTGGGAGGTACATGATGTCAATTTGTTCCATTATTGGTGACATTAAGCGTGACCAATTGGTTAAGGCCAAGTTTCTGTTTGCTAAAGCTGCCAGAATGCAATACACCTGAAATGGATTGGGATAAAGGGGATTTATTAAGTCACAAGATTATAGTTCTAAGGCCGTAAAAATGTCCAAATTAAGGCATCAACAAGAGGATACCGTCATTCAGGGAAGGACAATCACATCTGGGGCTACTCTGTCAGCTGGGAAGGCACGTAGCTGGCATCTCCTGGTCCTTTGCCCCGGGTTGCAGTGCTTTCAGCTTCTAATTCCAGTGGCTTTCTATGTTGCTCTCCAAGCATCTGCAAATGTCTGTGTCTAGTTTCGTGTCTCTTCTCTCTGTGTTGGCTCTCTTAAGACTCCAGTAAACTATTTAAGACCCACCTTGATGGGCGGGTTCACAACTCCATGGAAATAATCTAATCAAAAGGTCCTGCCCACATTGGCTCTATAGCCAAAAGTTTGGATTAAAAGAACAGGGCTTTTCTGCGGTACATAACAGTTTCAAACCAGCACTTGCAGCATCTCCCATTTCTCCCCATAGAGTTAGTAATTTTCCCTTTAATTTATAAGAAAGTTGTAGTATTAATGAGAATCAGTGAGATATTTTGAGACAATGTAAACATTTTGTTCCTTATCAAAATTTTACCAACTCGTTTTGATATCCAATACAAGTGATAGTTGGCAGTTAGTGGTTTTCTAACTCCATTCCTTCTACATTTATTAATTGACATTCTATAAGGAAGGGTTTTCCCTTTCCTTTATTTTTTAATTCACTATCACTGTGGCCTCAAGGATAGAACAAATCCATATTTTTGAAACTAGACCTTTTAAGCCAGTGCCTGCATACTTTTGATATGTTCTCAACATTTGTTAAACATTTCCTACTCTCTGACATTACATCACCATAGCTTAAGTGTCGAAATGAAGATAAAACCAAGTCCAGTATGATAATATCCACCTATCAATTTATGAAGGGAAAGAGTTAATACACATGCCAATAAACAGTTTTGTATTCTATTCTTTCTTCCTGGTATTTGTCCCGCCCAGAAGTGATACAGATAAATTGATTAGGACCAAGGCCATTTTGGTTTTTGCCCAAAGAGCTTTCAACATAACCCTTGTCCACATGCTTCTGTGAATGTACCATTCGTGCCTGCAAATCACACTCAGTAATGATTTGGGGCTAAAATATTTTAATTCAATGAGACATGATCTCCTATACATAGTGGAAAGTAATTGTTTTCATGAAAATCTAAGAGTGGTTTAAGACCAGATTCTTCCTGGACACTGATATCCTGGCTACTTCTGAATCTTTCCAGTGGTTGAGGGGAACTGTTTCAGTTTCTTCATATATCATAGTAGGTTTTAGTAAAGTCTCTCACTGACATAGGATAAAGCTGTCACACTATACATGAGGATGATTAGAGAGAAAACTCAATTTATTCTCTTCTTTTGTATTATACTTGGATGAGAACTATGACATTTTAAGAGCAGTTATTTTACTAATAGGTTGCACTGAAATTTCCTATTTATGATGAGTAGGCTTTCCTTCTGAAATTCTATTTCCTTTGTCTTTGTTTCGATTTCAGGAGCTGTACCAAATAGCAAGACCACTTACTCTGCAGTATGGCTGCCTTAAATATTTAAAGAGAGCCCTCATGCTCCTGTTTGGTCTTGGCCTGGCTAAATATTCACGGTTCCTGCCTCCGTTTGTCAAAAACGAGGTTCCCTACTGATTTTCTTTATATTGAACCCTCTGTTGAGTCGGTATCAAAAAAGACACCAATGTTGACTGATTATTCACGGCTACCTGGAGCCCGGGGGTTGAGAATGAAGAAGAGGCTCTCCGAGAACGGGGCTCCCATTGATGACTAACGTCCATCAGGATCACGTGGGAGGGCGTGTGGTATGCACTGGCCTTCCTAGTTTAAGGGCTTGGACCTAATAGTTAGATGTAGTCTAACCAAAGTAGCATGTATGCAATCATGTATGAAATGAAATTGTTTTTCTAACGTGCTGATCTCTAAAAGCATTCGTTTTTAGCTTAATCTCACTGGGAGCTCATAATACATTTATAGTCCACTAAAATGTCAAAACTTTTGCTTATCCCATCACGTGCTTTTTGGATCATTGCATGTTTCAGCATCTCACTACTGCTAGAAGGCTTGGGAAAATCTCGATTGGAAAATCTGAGAATACAATGAGATTATATTAAAGACGTATCAGCTTTACATTGAACTTTAAGAAAATTATCATGCAGAACAGCACAATGGCTAAGGACTTGTTTGACTTTTGTTCATGTGAAGATTATTTTGAATGTTTCAAAAAGTAAGAAAACTCTGTTAAGGTTTTCAAAAGAAAAGCTAATTTTACATATTTAATGTTCACCTTCTGCTTACCTAGCTGAAAACGTGAAATATTTAAACCAAGCTAACACTTGTTCACAAATACTGTCCTAAAATGCATTCATATTTAATTTCCTACCAAAATGTGCTTTTCTACCCTATACTGTGAATGAAGATAACTTTTAGGGAGGAAATAATAAACCCTAAAACTATATGGATTCAACCTAATGGAAAAGGTCTTTCAGGAGCTGATTGATTAAATAAATGCTTGCTACTGATGTGACAGATATTATAAAGTCTTTTACACATTTTCTTCTATAGATTATAAAAAGCTATAATCATAGTAGTCTAAAATGATAACTTTTGAAAAGAGGAAAGCTGTGATAAACTTTGCTGAAGGAAAAAAGCAAATAACTTTGGTTCCCAACTATTGTAACAGTTTCTTATTTCAACACGTTGAGTGATTCATATTCTGTACTCTCACTGAAGGTAGCTTCTGTGGAATATTCCCCCAAAAAACTGTCTTTCGAAAGATGTTATGTTTATACTGGAAAATGAATATTTTTGACAGTTGGTCACTATTAAATTTTTTTTTAACTTTTTAAATTATATATAAAACAAAGAAAGAAAAAAGCAATAGTCTTCAAAGCACTCTTCAACAAGTAGTTACAGGACAGATCCCAGATTTTGTCATGGGCTACCATAGGAGCCTCTCAGGTACGATTTGATTTTTAATTAGAAATATTCATCATGGTAAAAAATATTCGTGAAAATTCAATTATTTTTCTTTCTCTAAGTGTCTTAAGTGGATGGTTTGAATCCAGCCTGGGTTGTGTTTATTCGCTTTCACGAACCAGCAGAAATATGAATGCTACCCAAAAGTGAAGCGTCAGCTGCCCACTCTTATGACCCTCCCTCAGTAGGGAGGAAGACTCTGTAAAGAATAACCCTTCCTCACAGCTCCATATAATTCTGACAGATAAACAGGCATGGTGAGACAAGAGGGTACAATCATAATACCACTAGCTTACGATAGCAAATAAAACTCCCATTCATGTAACAGAGACGGTGCACACGAGGGCGCGGCGTCCTCTTGCAAAGAGCTACTGCTAGAAACCAGGCCCTGCATTTGATGCTCCTTGCCCACGGGACTAGCAGAGTGTTTATATAAGACGTAGCCTACAGCAGCCAGACAAAAAAGGAAACAAGAAAACAGGAAAAGTTTTCTGATGTATACTTGAAATGAATTCAGCTGAAAATGTTAGACTGATTAAAAACGACAAAATAGATGTTTTATATATATAAATATATATATTTAAAATTAGAAGGAGCTGGAAGATGAGAAACGCAAATTGGCAAGGGAAGTTGGAGAAACACAGCTCAATGAACATTAATTACACATTAAAATAAAGCAGTTTAGTGTGAGACAACTTTATGAGCTATTTATACCTTATCTAAATTCCCATTTCCTGAAAATAGGACCAAGAAAGTATTTAATGAACCTTTCTATATCATGCAGAACTGGCATTTATTACCAGAGACTATACAGTGTACAATGAAGTAGGGCCAACTTTTAAAATAAATTCTTTTCGTTGCTTGCAGTTGAATTATACGTCAAATCCACACATTTGCTTCCTTCTAACTCTACTTAGGAAAACCCCCAAGTATCTGGTAATTCTGTCCTCACCTTAAAAGCTAGCTAATGAAGGCTTGCTAGGAAAAAACCTGCCTATCGGTCTATTCATTCTTCTTTTTCTTCTATTAAGAGGCAGCCCAATGAAAATGTTCTTAATATTTAGAGTAAGAAGTCATTGTTCCTTGGTCCGTGTTCCCATTGCGGTTTCTGTTCACCTCTGCGACAACACGTAAAGCACTGCTACCTCCCCCACCAAATTAAGAATTCCTTGACATAAGGACATAGAAATAATATTTGTATTTATGAATTCAGGCCACTCTCAATGTCACATCCTCCACTGATATTATTTTATCAACTACCTATCAGCAAGATAGGTTTCATTACTCCCACTTAGTTAAGAATTTTGCAACAATAGACTCAAAAAGGCCATGTCACCTGCTTAAGATCATACAAAAAATAAGTGGTCAATTTAAGGCATGAAACCAAACCGGACAATAATCACAGTCAGAGATAATTCTTTTTTATGCAATTTTATTGAGATATATTCACATGCTAAATAATCATATAAAATATGTAGTCAGTGGCCACAGTGTCACCATATAGTTGTACATTCAATTTTTGAACATTCTCATTATTCTAAAAACAATACAAATAAGAATAAAAATAAAAATAAAAAAAGAATTCTCCAAACATCCCATAGCCGCTATGCTCCCTATTATTTATTTATTTATTGTCTTTATTTTCTTACTCATCTGTCCTTACACTGGATAAAGGGAGTGTCAGTCACAAGGTTTTCACAATCACACGGTCACACTGTAAAGGCTATATGGTTATACAATCATCTTCAAGAATCAAGACTACTGGATTACAGTTCAACGGTTTCAGACATTTCCCTCTAGCTACTCCAATATACCAAAAACTGAAAAGGGATAGCTATTATCTACAAAAGAATAACTTCCAGAGTGACTTCTTGACTGAAATCTCTCAGTCACAGAAATTTTGTTTTGTTTCATTTCTATTCCCCTTTTGGTCAAGAAGTCTTCTCAATCCCATGATGCCAGGGCCAGGCTCATCCCCGGAAGTCATGTTCCACATTGCCAGGGAGATGTACACCCTTGAAAGTTGTGCCCCACATAGGAGAGAGGGCAGTGAGTTCACCTGCCTAGTGGATTAGAGAGAGAGGCCACATCTGAGCAATAAAAGAGGTTCTCTGGGGGTGACTCTTAGGCATAATTATAAGTAGGCTTAGCTTGTCCTTTGTAGGAATAAGTTTCATAAGAGTAAGCACCCAAATCAAGAGGTCAGTCTATTAAATTCGTAGTCCCCAGTGCTAGTGAGAATATCAGGAATTCCCCAGGTAGGGAGCTTTAATATTTCCACATTTTCTCCCAGTCCCTCAAGGAGGCTTTGCAAAAACTTTTTTATTCTCTGCCCAAGTTACTCTGGGATGTATTGGGGCATCACACTAACCTGTACAAACCAACAAGATCTCATTCCCTATTCAAGGTTCCATTTAATTACAGTGTTCGAATAAACTGACCATACACATTAAATAGAAGAGTGTGCTACAGAAAATATAAATTTTGCACCAAATAAACAGCATCTCTGCCTTTGGTCTCACACAGAAGTTGAAGTTTTAAAACACAGTCAATATCATCCTTTACCCTGTATTCTGATTTAGCTTAGTCCTATCCAGATCTGCTTCATTTGTATCTTATTGAAGTCTGATTTCTTTTTCAGTTTTTTTAACATTTATTTTATGGGGTAGCGCTGACTTTCATAGCTGCAGAACTCTAGCTCTGAATCTCAGGTGTCACACAGATCACCAAAGTTCCAGGGGATGACGAAATTCTACACAAGGAGATTAGCGTCTGAGAATTTAGAAATAACAGTTACAACTCCGGAATAGTTGTGACTGCGGTAACAGATTACACTCTAGGAACCTTTACAATAAGTCTTCCCCTGATAACCTATGCTGTCAGATTCAATTCTCAGAGCTTGCACATTATAGTTAGTCCATATTAGTGAGGCGTCGTAACGTTTGTCTTTTTGTTTCTGGCTTATTTCACTCAACATCACAGTTGGAGATACTTTACCACCATCATGGATCATGTATATCTTTGCATTCCCAGGAAGTGATCTGTGCCTAATGTATACTTGAGATCGTTTCAACTAATACTTAGTAAAGACCTCGTTTTTCCAGAAACCAAGAATTAGGACATAGTACCTGCTATTTATTTACTTATAGCTGAACAAGTCTAGGTATTTTTCTGAAGTTGATCATCTTCAGAAAGGAATTTGGTGAATATATTAGTTCGCTATTGCTATGTGTTTTGGTTTGCTGAAGCTGCTGGGATGCAATTTACCAGAAACGGAAAGGCTTTTAAAAAGGGAATTTGTTAGGTTGCAAGTTTACAGTACTAAGGCTGTGAAAATGTCCAAATTAAAGAAAGGCTATAAAAATCTGCAAACTAAGGCCTCCAGGGAAACATAATTTGGTTCAAGAAGGCCAATATATTTGGGGTTTCTCTCTCAGCTGGGACATCTGCCAGCTTCCTCTCCAGGTTGTTTCTGTGGCTTCCCCGGGGGGCATTTTCTTTATGCACCTCCAATGGTCTCTGGCTGTATGGATTCTATTAGTTCTAAAGCCTTTTCCAAAATGGTTCCCTCTTAAAGGGCTCCAGTAAGCAACCCCACCTTGAATGGGTAGAGACATATCTCCATGGAAAGCAACTAATCAAAAGTTACCAACCTTACTTGGGTGAGTCACATCTCAAAGTAAATAATAAAAAAAAAATCCCACCTAGCAATACTGAATGAGGATTAAAGAACTTGACTTTTCTGGGATACACAACTGATTCATACTGACACACTATATAAGAAATTATCTGAAAATTTAGTGACTTAAAGCAATATCCTTGATTTCATCACAGTTTTCTTGAGTCAGAAATCCTGGCATGGCTTTGCTGGGTCCTCTGGCTTAGGGTTACTCTGGAGCTTGCAGTCAAGCTGTCAGTTGGAACCGTGCTCATCTCATGACTAGACTGAGAAAGGGTCTGCTTTCAAGCTCATGTGTGTAGTGGTTGGCAGGGTTCCGTTCCTCCCTGACTGTTGTACTGAGTGTCTCAGGTTCTGGCTGACTGTGGCCTGGAGGCTCCCCTCATTTACTTGGCACACGGGCCTTTCCCTAGGGCAGGTCACAACTTACATTAATACCAGCATGCAAGAAGAACCAGAAAGAGAGATGCCAAGAAGATGGGAGTCATAGTCTTTTGTCACCTGAGTTCAGAAGTGTCATCCCATCATTTTGGCAGTCTTCTGTTCCTCAGAAGCAAGCCACTAGGTCCAGCCCACAAGCAATGGGAGGAGATTGCTTAGGGCTTGAATACCATGAGTCAGGGCCCACTGGGGCGTCATCTCAGAAGGCTGCTTACCACAGTGAACAACTGAAGGGGAGAATTGGAATGGTCTACTAAGAAAATCACAATTTACCATAAATGAAAGAGTATTTTTTTTTTCAGAGATGGAAAACTCAAATCTATACCCAATTTGGCAACATTAAGATTAACACATTTATCTGGATGATATGCCAAGCCCTCTAATGAGTATCCTGGCGTTACCTTTAAATATCAGGTAAGCATATTCCTTGCAAGAACATGTCTTTTTTACCAGACATTTGCTACAACTGCTTCAGAGCCCAGGGCATTATGCAAATTGAATGAGCACTGCCTTGGTTTTACTGACTGCCACCACTGACATGCCAAAGGTCTGAAACAGCTGGCACCTTTTCCTGAGCTTCAGCTCTAAAGACTGTGTGTGACTGTGTGTGTGTTGTATAGCATGAGAAAAAAGGAAGGGCCCAACTTCATTTTTTAACTGCATTGCACAATTTGAACTTTATCATTCAATATGTGAAGTTACTTTTCATGAATTACAAAGCATATTAGACTGGAAAGCATTAACTATGTTCCTCTGAGGCAGTTAATGAGATCAGCCTAGACATACTAACAGTGATGGAATTAAGGCTTATAAAATCTATTTCAGAATATTCTGATTTCTAATCATGTTACTAAGATAAGAGCATCATTATACTTTATCATTTATATTTCAGGACAACTATTTTATGCATTACTCTTGTATACATTATTAAATTTCATTTCAAGTGGAAAATATTAATATTTACCTCAACGGCTTAAATGCTATTAATACTAACACTGCCTTTCACTTTCTAAAGGGAAAATTTTCCAAGTATAATTTGAATCTTCTTACTGTACTGTTTGGAAAGTATACTCCTGTACTGTTTGGAAAGTATACTCCAGTGGCACGGGTTATCCTAAAAGTAATTCAAAAGTAATTCATGTCTAATCTGACTTGTGTCGGAGGATTTATTCAACTATGCATTCCTAATATGTAGAATTCATGACAATTAAATCACAGGTGTGAAGTGGAACTGTGAAGATTGCATTCAAGCTAAGCAGGACATTACCTAAGCTTGATGGTTTACCCCTTCAGCAAACCTCTTCCTACTTTTCCCCTTTTGTTAGGATTTCCTCACTCCTGAGATACAAGGCTATAGAGTAAGAGTTGCTTTTATATTCTTATAGGTACTTTGCACTTCTGGATGTTCACACTCTGAAAGTAGATGTAAATCCACTCGAATGAATGAATGACTAAACTTGAGCATTTGGTATTTTAAATGCAAAAATAGAAGTTTTAAGTCAGTTATTTGAAATTCAGATTGATTTCCAGGAAACCGTCTGTGTCCCTCCTCTACGGTTCCATAATGCCCCATGCTAGCTTTTAACACACTGCATGGAAACTATCTTTATATATATTGATATGCCCTGCTGAATTCCTGAGGGTAGAGAGTCGGCGTCTTTGTGCCCCTCACACAATGTACAATGCCCAGTACTAACCGTATGCTCAAATGTCCAAAAACCATCATGAACCGTAAAGAACAATAGCACACACAGTGCCTGGGTCTCCAGATCAACTGGTGTGATGTATGGAGTCTGCAATGTAGCTATTTTTCTGGGATTAGCATCCATTTAGGGAGAACCATCAGCAACTCGAAAAAAAAAAAAAGGATTATTCAGCCCCCCTCTTGACCATGATGTTACAGGCTCTGCTAACTTCATGAGAATTTCTCCGTTCACCTTGAACTATGAGGGTGCATCTGGAAGTAAGCATCCTGGGGAATCTCCCTCCAGAAGCCACCTTGCTGAAGAGGTTCAAGTGGGATCACCACAGAGGCCACACTGGAAGAAAAGGGACCCAAGTACTTTCAAATCCATAGAGGAAAGAAGGGGTTAAAGAAGCTCTGATCAGCCTCTGCACTCCTGGCCTCAGACGTTAACTGCTTTTGCTTCCTTTCCTCTTTGTTATGTTTTCCCTTCTGTTTCTTCCACCTGTTTCTACCTTTCCTTTCACCCAAGGTTTCCAAAACATGGGTATGGAGTTGAAATTACCTCCACCTAAGTGTGTTCCTTCAGTAAGGAGCTGTGGGTGATGAAGGGTTCCTCAAAACATCTCCACAAAATGGCAAGCTCCTGGAGCTTGGGCAAAACAGTGATTTTGTTTGAATTATGCTTTTAGCCAGATAGCTTTCAGGTGAGTTGTGGTTACACGGCCAAACTATGGTTATGTCATCTCTCATGCAGCAATTTTCACAACCATTCAGCAAAACAAATCATCTGAAAACCTGGCTGTTGACAAGAGCAAATATTTGAAAGCTCCTGGTTCTGGCGGTGAGCTGGGGTCACTCTGCTTCGGGCTGGAGATGGTGTCCTATTACACCCACGTGCTGGCCATTCTTCTGTGGCTAATGGCCCCTAGGGGTGGGCTCTCCTGATGGCAGATTCCAGGAATGTCCCAGAGTGGGCAGAAACAAGGGAGGCTTCTGGAGGCTCAGGCCACCAGCTGGACCATGGCCACATCACTCCCCATTGGCCAATCTAAGTTTCCTCGCCAAGCCCAGCATCAACAGGGCAAAAGGGAAAGATCGCTCACTGCCCAAGGGGTTGCTACTGCCAAGCCGTGAGAACGCCTGGGCGTGGGATTCCAGGGTAGGGAGGGCTGGAAGAAACGACAGTGATTCAATCTTCCACACACAGTTACTTATCATAGTGCTCTGCAAACTCTTCAATGTCAGGCATATACTTATTCATCAATTTATTTTCTCCAGGTATAAGTTAAAGTATAAACAAGAAAGCTTGAGTTAAAACTAAATTATATTAGGGGAATATCAAAACATTGTTCTTATTCTTTATCAGTACAATTTTTGTTTGGAAAAAAGATAAAAATAACTAATAATTGCATCCATAAACACACATTAACAACAAAATATGTGTATTAACAACAAAAACAGTAACAATCTTAGTACAACCCAATCATTAAAGACCAGGAGATGGGATTTTGTCCCATAACCACAAACTATGGTCACTAGATTCAATTGTTGAAAAAGCAACATACTTAAAATATTTAAACATAAAGTCCCCATGATCCCAAAGAGTAAGCCTACTTATTTTGACTAGTTTGTCATGGAATTAACTGAATCCAGGGAATAACACAGTTTGACACGCAGTTGAACTCATAACCTCTGTGATTAAGAACTCAGGAAAAACATCATACCTATTGGAGGACTAGATAAGCTTAAGAGAGGCTTTGGAGATTTAAAATAGAATTGTGCTTGCTATTCTACCATTTGAGACAGACCTGAGAGGTGGTATGGGTTTCATCTCAATGTGCATCTATTTCCTTTCTAAGCATTTAACCTCTGAGAGCAATTCATGTAATTATGACTTCTGATCCTACGAGCAGATAATGTGGAGGAGACAGCAGGATAATTTACCCTGTTAAATTGCCTCTGGCATATAACAGCAGGAGCACTAAACCTGATTTAAGAACTTTACAAAGGATTACATTCCAGGAACCCTCCAATTTCCATCAGTCCGAATGCTACAGAGTTTCAGACTTCAGCTGCATATGGACTTCCTGGTTTGAAATGGCTGCAGAACTTTAATTCAGCAGCACATATCAAATTCAGTTGCTTTGCTTTGGTTGGGATTTTTCTTTCTTCTTAAAAGAACAAATGCCAACACAATGGGAGAAAATATTTCATAACCATGTATCTGAAAAGGCTTTGAGATCCACATTATATAAAGAAATCCTACAACACAATAAAAGGACAAACAACGCAGTTATAAAATGGGAACATTTCTCCAAAAAAAGGAAATATAAATGGCTAAAAAGCACCTGAGAAGATGTTCACTTCATTAGCTATAAGGGAAATGCAAATCAAAACCACAATGAGATACCACCGCACACCTATAAGAATGGCTGCTATTAAACAAACAGGAAACTGCAAATGTTGGAAACGTGTGAAGAAATAGGAACACTTACGCACTGCTGGTGGGAATGTATAATGGTGCAGCCGCTGTGGAAGACAGTGTGGCAGGCCCTCAGAAAACTAAATACTGAGTTGCCCTACAACCCAGCAAGCCCGCTACTTGGTACATACTCAGAAGAGCTGAAAGCAGGGACGTGAACAGACATTTGCTCACCGATGTTCACAGCAGCATTATTCACAATCGCCAAAAGAGGGAAACAATCCAAGTGCCCATCAACAGATGAGTGGATAAACATGTGGTGTATACATATGATGGGATATTAAGCAGCATTAAGCAGGAATGAGGTTCTGAAACATATAACAACATGGGTGAAACTTGAAGACATAATGTTGAGTGCAATCAGTCAGACACATAAGAACAGATATATCATTTTATTAATATGTATTAAATAGAACATGTAAACTTGGAGTCTTAAATTGTAGAATATAGGATACCCAGAGATAGACAGAAGCTAGAGAAGGCAGAGTGTTACCATTTATGTACAGAATTGTTAATGAGGTGGAACTTAAATGTTTGGGAACGGATAGAGTGATGGGAGCTTGTTATTGGGATTAAAAGTTATAATGACATATTGTAGGTAAATTTGAAAGTGATTGTTTTTAAGTTATGTATGTAAATAAGCTCTTGCATGAACTACTACAAATGTAAAAATAATAATAGAGGGACAAATGGGAAAATATATATTTATTGCAAACTATGAACTATAAATGAAAGCAGTATTTTAATACCCTTTCATCAGCAGTAACAAATTTACTACACCAGTACTATGTGTTAACAATGGGGAGTGTGTGAATCAAGTGTATGGGGGATTTGGGTTTTATTTCTTACTCTTATTTCTGTTCTAAACTGATGAAAATGTTCTAAAATTGATTATGGGAATGTATGCACAGCTATGTGATGATACTGTGAGCCAGTGATTATATACTTTTGATAGTTTGTGTGGTCTATGAATATATCTCAGTAAAATTGGGGGAAAAAAAGTAAGCCGTTCTGATTTAAACCTGTCATCTTGAAATTTATGGTAGAGCTGGACATGAAGGAGGAAAAACCAAGGCATTATATTCTTTGGATAAGGTCTTATTTAACTATCACAATCATTGGTCAGTGATCTTCGAAAATGGGTGAAGCAGTAGCAAAGGTAACCTGAAATTACATATAATTGTCAGATGACCGACTGTATCAATAGATATTCCAAGACTATTAGATGCCATGCGGCCGCTCACTTTCCCATCAAATGCACCATGACTCCTGGAAATGCCTTTGGAATTGATTCTGAATATTCTCAGTTGTGAAAAACTTTACTTTTTCAGAATGATTTGAACTTTTTGCATTTTAATTAAGCTTTGAAAGAAAAATGTAAGAGGAAAAGGAGATATGTAAAAGCTGAATGGAATAAGAATCGGAGTGAAACAGAAATAAAATGCAATGTTAAAAAAACAGCAACAAAAAAAGAACAAACGCATGAAGTTCCAGACAAAGGTGAACCACATATCACAGGGTAGGTCAAACTTTCAATGCTTTTTTTTTTTTTCTCAAAATAGAGGTTGCTTAGTACCGCCTTTGCTGTACCATCTTGGATGCTTGTGGTTATTGCAAAAGCATAAGATAATGATCTGAAGTGATCTCAGCTTCCATCCAGGTCTGCATAAGACTCATCTTGGACATGGACTCCTGGAGCTGTCAGCTCTTGCTTTGAGAAGAATTGATAGGCAAAATCAGGGGCTCAGATGACCACATTCACAGCTGCACATTTAACAAAATGGGCAAACCCTCATTGCTCATAACATGCTTATCAGGACATCGTGTTCATTTTCCAAGAGTAGAGGCCGAAATAGGAATGAGAATGCTGGATTTTGAATTCTGTAATATATGCAGTACTCACCAAAGAATGTTCTCAACATTCCAGATGTTTCTTGTGTGGTCAAACTAAGTGATCAAATTATTTAGCCTTATAGCAGAAAATAAAACTGTGTTAATTTCCAATATGTACATGTGTATGTCTGTACGTGTGTGTGTGTATTTCAAGAGCAGATGTTGATGCAAAGGTGAATATGAGTAATTTATTTGGGTTGTGTTCCTAGGGAATATTGGACAAGAGGGGAGATAAGAAAAGGGAAAGGGATAATAAAGGGTGCTTCATCCAGAATGTCATTACTTTGGGCATCTGGAGCTAATTCCACTGGAGGGATATATGGGAAAAACACAACTGGTGCAAACTATGGACTGTAGATAAGAGTGATACTTTAATACTCTTTCATCAACAGTAACAAATTTGCTACACCAATACTATGAGTCAACAGTGTGGTGGTGGGGGGATAAGGGGTATGGGAGGATTTGGATTTTATTTTTCACTTGTATTTCTGTTCTAAAGTAATGAAAATGTTCTAAAATTGATCATGGGGATGTGTGCACAGCTATGTGATGATAGTGGGAGGCGGTGTAGAACACATACCTCGGAGTTCTCCTTCCAGGAGGGTAGGGGGCTGCAACTGTTTGTCATCAATTCCCCCCAGTCACTGCATGAGGCCTGCTTCCCTGGAAGCGCTAATTCCTTGGTTCTGTAAGCATGCTTTGTACTCAGCAGAGCAGGCTCCTGTGGCAGGCACAGAGACACAGGGGCTGGGAGTTGGAAGTCAGACCAGAATAATGTACATGGAAATTGTAAGGACCAAGGAAATATGGGCAGGATATCTATGTATCTAAACTCTCAAGTCTGAAATCTGAATCTATGTCTGTTTCTAAGTCTATGCCATGACTATGTCTAAATCTATGTCTATGATACTTTCAAAGTCTCTATCAAAGTTTATGTCACCTCTATGTCTATGTCCAAAATCTAAAGTCTTAAGTCTAAGTCTGTGTTAAAGTCTACGGCGTGTCTCTGCCTATCTCTGTGTCATATCTATGTCTAAAGGGCAACGTCCTAAGTCTATATATGTCTCTTTATGTCGAGACTATGTCCCATCTCTGTCTATGTCTAAGTCTAGGTCATGTCCGTGTCTATGACTATACCAATGTCTGTATCTGTATCTATATCTATACCTATATATTTTTATCCAAAGATATATACATGTGCATATATGTGCAAACATACCAATTTCAGTCAAAGGAAATCTTAATAAAATCTAAAATGTCTGGATGTTACAGAACTCCTTTATAAATAAAGCTAGAGATCAGTAACCTGCAAATGACCCTAAATGTCTAACCATTTGTAAATGAAGAAACATTCTACTCACAACCCCTAAATCAATGGAAAAATTGCAACAGAAATCTCAAATTATCTAGCAGCTGGTGAAAAGGTTAATTCTATTTGCCAAAGCCTATACACTTATTAATAGCAATTTAAGCTTTCATTATTAAATAGAAAGAGATTGAAGATAAACGAACTATAGATTCATCATAAGAAGCTACAAAACTAGAATTAAAATGGTGACATAAAGGGAAAGAATAAGGATAAAACGGAAATTACTAAAAGTATAAATAAAAATAAGTAGATCTGGGCGGGCCACAGTGGCTCAGCAGGCAAGAATGCTCACCTGCCATGCCAGAGGACCCGAGTTGGATTCCCGGTGCCTGCCCATGTAGAAAAATAAATAAGTAGATCAATATATTTGTAAAAAAAAAAAAAAAACAAACTTTGAAACGGAAAAAGTACTAGCAACTTAGAGGGAAAATAAGCAAAAAAATAAATGAAATGAATAAAAAAGGCAATGTAACCACAAATACTAAAGAGATGAAGAGAATCATAAAAGAATATTTTGTACAATCAAAATGGAGTTGAGTAAGAGAAATCTAAAGGGAATGGTTGATATCTTGGGGAAAAAAATATAGAAAATTGCTTCCCAAAAAGGGAGAAAGCTAAATCTACAAATAATCAAATAAGGTGTTGAAAAGGTAATTAAAGAGATGCCAGGTTCAAGAATAATATACATTAGGTCCAGATGGTTTCACAGCTGAGATTTATTTAAATTTTAAGAACAAATCATCTCTATGTAATGTAAACCCTTATAGACTGCAGAAAAAGCTGGAAAACTGCCCAATTTTATGATATTAGCATAATCGAATGCTAAAACCTACTAGGATGAGTACAAAACAATTGAAAAGCTATAGAAAAGTGACATGTGATTACTCTTCATGACTAGATGCAAAAATTCTGAAATCAGTTATTAACCAAGATAATACAAGACATTGAAAAGAATGACCAAGATTTTAAATCCAGGATACAAGGGTGATTTAAAATGATTTACTCTAAAAAAAGAGAACCATCTGTTTACATTAAAGGTGGCAGATGATGGAAGGGTATTTGATAAATTCAGCAGCTGTTCCTAAGAACAGTCTAAGGTAGAAGTATGAGAAAATGGCCTGATCATAGGAAGATCTCTTAACAGCAAGTATCCTAATCAGAAAGGAACATTGAATTATTTCTACTAAGTCAGTGAAAAACAGGGCTGTCCATCACCACCACTCTTTCTCAACATTGTTTTTTAGGTTCTTACTAAAGCAAAAAGTTCAACAAATTGAAACACTTGTTATGCCTTTTTAAAAAGATCAAAAAAATGATTAGTATGAAGATGCTAACATTAGATTCTTAGAAAATCATAGCAACAATTAAAAGTTAATTAAGAATTAGTTCAATAATTTACTAAGGTAAATGAGACAAGTCAAATATAACAAAATGCTCTTCCTATATTAGCAATATCAAACCTGCAAATAAGAAAAAATACATTTTATTCCCAATAGTGGTCAAAACTACAGAATACACACACACACACACAATCCAGGAGCTTTGTGTTCATCTTGAAGGAGAAAACCATCACCTGAATAAAAGGAGAAATACAAAATGTTCCTGGATGGGGGTGATGAAAAAATGGTAGTTAAAAATCAGTATATGGATTTAATACAATATAATTCTGTGCAGCATTTCTTTTTAATAGATGATAAAGAATATGACCACAGAGGTGAGTGAGATTGCTCCCTCCCAGCTCCCAGGCCCTGTCAGTAGAACCAGAAAACTTATTGTATTGTGCCCAGCTTACTTCCCCATGGAGTAAAAAGTTACTTCTTTCCTTCCTATCAAAGACACCATGTGAAATGAAGAGAGAAGTGACTGAGGAAGCAAGACGTGCTATTACTGAAACCAGACAAGATGTCTCCTTTCCTCAAAATACTCCAAGACTCACTTCCCAGCTCTGAGAAAGTGCTGACCTGCGCAGCCGGGTCCCATCTGCCCCAAATCCACAAATGCGCATAATGCCAACCTGCTACCACAGCTCTACACATGCGCACAAAGGGCCCCATGCCTTAGGCCACTGCACACCTGGGTTACACCCCCCCCCAACCAGTGCACCTGCACAGCTACATCCGTCCTGGCCGCTGGGAGCCCATGTTCACAAGCATCAGCGTAACAATCCGAACCTGCACCTATACCTGCCCTGAAACTAATCACCGCTTTGAGTGCTCCACTCCGTCCCCTGCTGCACAACCATCCCGCAAACACAAGGCCTTAGACTACTGAAAGAAATCAACTCTCAAAGTAAATCAGTCAAGATATTTACATGCAATGAAGACAGCAGCAGATCACTAAGTATATCACAATGCACAGGTATACCCTGCCTAATGACCAATTTAAAATAGTAGAGGAGACACAGACACTGGAACAACTAATCAAAGATGTTCATAATTTTTCTTAATAAAATAAGTGGGAAAGCAAATGATATAAAGGAGATCAAGAAGACAGTAGAAGAGCATAAAGAGGAATTTGAAAGAATAAGTAGAAAAACAGTGGATATCACAAAGATTAAAGACTCTATTGACCAAAGAGAAAACATACTAGAGGCACACAAATACCAGATTTGAAGACACAGAAGAAAGAATAAGTGATGTAGAGGACAGGATAACTGACTTCAAAGATTAAAAACAGCAAATGGCAAAAAAGATGGAAAAAATTGAATGGGGATTCAGGGAAATGACAGAAAAACAAAGCGCACAAATATAAGAATCATTCGTGTCCCAGAAGGAGAAGAGAGGAGGAGTAAAGGACTAGGAAGAGTAGTTGAGGACATAATGGAGGGACACTTCCTAACCCTCATAATGAAAGGACATAAATATACAAGTCAAAGAAGCCTGAAGAACTCCAAACAGAATAAATCCAAATAGGCCTTCCCCAAGACACATACTAATCAGTCTGTCAAATGTTGAAGAGGCAGATCCTGAAAGTGGCAAGAGAAAAACAATCTACTAAGTACAAGGGAAACCAAATAAGACTGAGTTCTGACGACACAACTAGTACCCTGGAGGTGAGAAGGCAGTTGTATGATGTATTCAAAATCCTGAAAGAGAAAGACTTCTAGCCAAGAATTCTGTACCCAGCCAAACTGTTCTTCAAAATTGAGGGAGGGATTAAAGTTTTCACAGACAAAGAAGTCCTGAAAGAATGTGTCAACAAGAGACTGGCCGTACAAAAAATACTAAAAGGAGTTCTGCTGGCTGAAAAAAAAAAAAGACAGGAGAGGGAGGTGTGGAGGTGAGCACAGAATTGAAGAGTACCACTACGGGTAATTTAAAGAATACAAAGAGAAAGAAGGAAAACAATATATAGATCTCAAAAATAAAATTAAAAAGATTAAGATGGTGGAATCAAAGACATGCATTTTCAGTAATAACTTTGAATGTTAATGGACAAAATTTACCAACTAAAAGATACAAATTGGCAGAATGGACTAAGAAACATAATCCAGCTATATGCTGCTTACAAGAGACTCATTTTAGACACAAGGATGAAATATATTGAAAGTGAAAGGATGGAAAAAGATTTTCCATAAAAGTTGTAACCGAAAGAAAGGAGTAGCTATGCTAATATTGGACAAGATAGACTTTGAATATAAAGACATCATAAGAAACAAAGATGGACACTATATACTAATTAAAGGGTCAATTCACTAAGAAGATATAAAAATCATAAATGTTTATGCTCCCAATCAAGAAGCTCCAAAGTACATGAGACAGACATTGGCAAAACTGAAGGGAGCAATAGATGTTTCAACAATAATAGTAGGAGACTTCGATACACCACCCTCCTCTAAAGATAGAACCACCAGACAGAAGATCAATAAGAAAATAGAGAAGTTAAATAACTTGATAAATGAATTAGATCTAACAGACATACATAGGTTATTGCATGGCAAAGCACAAGGTTATACACCCTTCTTTAGGGCTCATGGAACATTCTCCAGGATAGATCATATACTGGGGCACAAAACAGGTCTTTATCAATTTAAAAACACTGAAATTATTCAAAGCATTTTCTCTGATCACAATGGGATGAAGCTGGATCTCAATAACCACGAAAGAACGAGAACATTCACAAATATATGGAGATTAAATAAGACACTCTTAAACAACCAGTGAGTCAAAGAAGAAACTGCTAGAGAAATCAGTAGCTATCTGGAGATGAATGAAAATTAGAATACAACTTATCAGAACTTATGGGATGCGGCAAAGGCTGTTCTGGGAGGGAAATTTATTGCCCTAAATGCCTATATTAAAAAACAAGAAAGAGCAAAATTTGAGGACTTAACAGCACACTTGGAGCAACTTGACAAAGAACAGAAAATTAACCCAAAACAGATAGCCAAAGAGAAATAACAAAGATTAAAGCAGAGATAAATGAATGGGAGAACAAAAAAACAATAGAAAGAATCAATAAAACCAAAAGTTGGTTCTTTGAGAAAATCAATAAACTTAATGGGCCACTAGCAAGACTGACAAAGAAAAAAAGAGAGAGGATGCAAATAAACAAAATCAGAAATGAGAAGGGGTACAATACCACAGACCCTGAAGAAGTAAAAGAAATCATAAAAGCATACTATGAACAACTATACACCAACAAACTAGACAACTTAGATGAAATGGACAAGTTCCTGGAGACACACAAACAAGCTACACTGACTCAGGAAGAAATGGAAGATCTCAACCACTAATCACAAGTAAAGAGATTTTCAATCAGCCATCAAAAATCTTCTGACAAAGAAAAGCCCAGGGCGAGATGGCTTCACAGGGGAATTTTATCAAACATTCCAGAAGGAACTAACACCAATCTTGCTCAAACTTTGCCAAAAAATTGAGAAAGAAGGAAAACTACATAACTCATTTCATGAAGCTAATATCATTTTAATACCCAAACCGGGTAAAGATGCTATAAAAAAAGGAAAACTATACGCCAATCTTCCTAATGAACATAGAAGCAAAAAATCTCAAGAAAATATTGGCAAATCGAATCCAACAGCACATTAAAAGAATTATACACCATGACCAAGTGAGGTCTATACCAGGAATGCAAGAATGGTTCAACACAAGAAAATCAATTAATGTAATACAGCACATTAACATATTGAAAAGGAAAAATCACATGATCATCTCGATTAATGCTGAAAAAGCATTTGACAAAATTCAGCATCCTTTTCTGATAAGAAAACTCCTAAAGATAGGAATCAAAGCTAAGTACCCCAATATGATAAAGGGAATATATGAAAAACCAACAGTCAGCATCGTACTCAATGAAGAGAGACTGAAAGCTAAGATCAGGTACAAGGCAAGAATGCCCACTGTCACCACTATTATTCAACGTTGTACTAGAAGTTCTAGCTAAAGCAATCAGGCAGGACAAAGAAATAAAAATCAGTAATATTTTTATACACAAGCATTGACCTAGCTGAGGAGTCAGTAAAGGAAAAAAATCCATTCAAAATAGCAACTAAAAGAATCAAATACTTAGGAATGAACTTGCCTAGGGACATAATGGACTTGTTCACAGAAAACTACATAACACTGTTAAAAGAAATCAAAGTAGATCTAAATACATGGAAAGATATTCCCTGCTTATGAATAGGAAGGATAAATATAGTTAAGATGTCAATTCTCCCCAAATTGATCTATAGATTCAACACAGTACTAATCAAAATTCCAACAACCTACATTGAAGATTTGGAAAAGCTAACGACCAAATTCATCTGGAAGGGAAAGAGACCCAGAATAGCTGAAAGCATCCTAAAAAAGAACAAAGGGAAGATTAACACTCCCTGACAATTTTTTTTTTTTTGCATTGGCAGGCACCAGGAATTGAACCCAGGACTCCGGTTTGGCAGGCAAGAACTCTGCCTGCTAAGCCACTGTGGCCCACCCAACACTCCCTGGCTTTAAAACCTACTCCCTGACTTTAAAACCTATTATAAAGCCACAGTGGTCAAAAGAGCATGGTACTGGCATAAAGACAGAAGCACTGAATGGAATAGAGTCAAGAGTCAGAAATAGACCACCAAATCTATGGTCAACTGATTTTTGACAGGGCCCCCAAATCCTCCGAACTGGGACAAAATAGTTTTTTCAATAATTGGGCATGGAAGAACTGGATATCAATAGCCAACAGAATGAAAGAGGGCCCCTATTTTACACCCTATACAAAAATTAACTCAAAGTGGATCAATCATCTAAATCTAAATATAAGAACTAGCACCATAAAGCTTCTAGAAGAAAATGTAGGGAAACAGCTTCAAGACCTAGTTACTAGGAGGCAGCTTGCTAAACTTTACACCTAAAGCACAAGCAACAAAAGAAAAAATAGATGAATGTGTACTCCTCAAAATCAAATGCTTCCGCACCTCAAAGACTCTGTCAAAAAGGTCAAGAGGCAGCCAACTCAATGGGAGAAAATATTTGGAAATCACATATTGGACAAGGTTTGATTTCCTGTACATACAAAGAAATCATACACCTCAACAACAAAAGAACAGACAACCCAATTATAAAATGGGCTAAAAATATGACTAGGCATTTTCTGAAGAGCAAATATAGATGGCTGGAAAGCATATGAAGCGATGCTCATTTACATCAGCTATAAGGGAAATGCAGATCAAGACTACAATGAGATACCACCTCACACCTATAAAAATGGCTGCTGTTAAACAAACAGGAAACTATTAATATTGGAGAAGATGTGGAGGAACTGGAACACTTACACACTGCTGGGAATGTATAATGGTGCAGCCACTATGGAAGACTGGTGATTCCTTAGGAAACTAAATATCAAGTTGCCCTATGATCCAGCAATAGCACTACTTGGTATGTACCCAGAAGAGCTGAAAGCAACGACACAAACAGACATTTGCACACTGATGTTCAGAGCAGCATCACTTACAAACACCAAAAGATCGAAACAAACCAAATGCCCATCAACAACAGAAGAGTGGATCAACAAAGTGTGGTATATACCTATGATAAAATATTATGCAGCAGCAAGACAAAATGACATCCTGAAGCACATGACAAGATGGATGAGCCTTGAGGACACAATGCTGAGTGAAATTAAGCAGACACAAAAGGATAGATACTGTATGATTCTACTTTTATGACCAGCATAAAAAAAGATATAATCAGAGGCTTATGATACAGAAAAAGGGGACTTAGAGATACATAGAAACTAGAGATGGGTGAACCGTTAGCTAACGAGGTTGAACTCCAGTGTGAGGGAATACATAGGAGCAAAGGTGATTCTCTAGTGGGTCTAGAAGTAATACTATCATACTGAAGATGAACAAGATTGAAAGAGTTTGTATAGACCTACGTGTCCCATTGATTCACACTAGAAATATGAATTAGTTCTCGTAAGAAATTACTTCAATGATATGATTCCTGTATAAAGAGTGTTTAAGTCCAGGGTACAGGGGGAAAGCTGCTATTGCATTCTATGAGCTATGTTCAGAAGGAAACCATCAGCACTACCACAGCAACAGCAGAGATAAATAATGGGGGGAGGGACAAGAGTTAAGAGGAGGTTTAGATTTCCTATTTGGCGAGGGTGCTGTTTATTGGTTTTCTTTCTCTTATGAACAATGAAATGATCTAAAATTGAGAGTGTTGATGGACTGTGGACTGGGGGTCCTCTATATGATGCCCGCTGAATGCAGGTGGCTGAAGGATGCACTGGCAAACAATGGTGTAAACTTATGCACACAGGTTGTGCTGCTACAAAAAGGAACAAAGTCAAGAGGCATGCAGCGATGGGAATGAGCACGTGGGACATTTGGTGAGACAAAATAAGCCAGAAACAAAAGAACAACAATGGTATGGTCACCTTTAGAAAATGCTTATAAGAAAACGGGCCCAGACTGAAAGCTTTTCAAGCAGACACATTAAGTCCGGAGTGGTGATTATTATTTCTGGATTTTGAGAGGCGGTTTTACATATATAACCTGATATTTAGAGATAAGAATGAAGCCAGATAGGTTGGGGTTAAAGTAATTCAGAACACAGGGTAAGGAGGACAATGTCTATATTTCAGAACCACACGTACTCTTTGAGACCAATGGAAGAAACATTTATTTGATCTGGAACTGAAATTTTCTGTAGTGCATAATCTAATTCAACCTATCTGTATAGCTCATTTGAACATTTATACACAGGGAGCATGGAATAAGAAAGAAGTCCTATAATTCTATGTAGATTATTGTAATGCCTGGAGACATCCTAGAGTATCTTAAGCAGATAATCAAAAAGTATTGGCAAAGTTCCCTGAGGGAGGGGAGAAAGAAAATGGAATTATTAAACCTTACCATCAGGGAATCCCGATACTGTGTCAAACTTCAAGGACACCCAAATCAATAGGCCATGCCCTCGATCATGAGGCTTACTCTTGTGAAGCTTATATAGGTAGCAAAGAAGCTTAGACTACCTGCAGGCATGCCTAAGAGTTGCTTCTAGAAAACCTGTTGTTGCTCAGATGTGGCCTCAGTCTCTCTAAGCCCAACTCTGTAAGTGAAATCATTGCCCTCCCCACTATGTGGGACATGACATCCAGGGGTGAAAGTCTCCCTGGTAACCTGGGAGAGGACTCCAGAACTGGCACCTTGGGATCAACAATTTCATCTTGACCAAAAAGGGGAAAAGAAGTGTAATTAATAAAAGTGTCAGTGGCAGAGAGAGCTCAAATAGAGTTGAAACGCTACTCTGGAGATTGCTCATATGTAAGCTGCAGGTGGACGTTGCTGCCTGTCATAACCTGCCAACCCCCAACCAGGACCATCCCAGCCAATCCTAGAGAACACCTAGGGCAATATATAAGATTCCACAAGGGTTCCAGGCACTAGAGTAACTTGCAAGAAACCTACAACCTCCAGATGGGTCCCTGGTCCACATAAGTCCTGAAACCTAGCCCAGCCTCTCCAGAACATCAGATAGTTTCAACTCCCTACCCCATATTAGTGACAGACCCTCACTATCAAAAATTTAGATCTGTCATAGCCCAAACACCCCTAAAGAGAGGGATGGAGAGATCAAAAGTGATGGAGGAGTTTACAGAGAAGATAAGATTTAGCACATGAATATGAATGGTGAATCATTAAACTGATTATCTGTTTTAGTCTCCAGTATTTTAGAGCAGCTAGAAGTAAAAACTTAAAATTGTGAAATTGTAACTCATGTCAAAGTCTGAATTATGTTCTACAACTAATTGTGGTGCTATGCTTTGAAATGTATGGCTTTTTTGTATATATGTTATGTTCTAGTTTGCTAGCTGTGAGAATGCAATATACCAGAAACAGAATGGCTTTTAAAAAGGGGGATTTAATTAGTTGCTACTTTACAGTTCTAAGGCCAAGAAAATGTCCCAATTACAAGTCTATAGAAATGTCAAATCAAAGGCCTCCAGGGAAAGATACCTTGGTTCAAGAAGGCCAATGAAGTACACGGTTTCTTTCTCAAGTGGAAGGGCACATGGCGAACACAGTCAGAGTTTCTCTGTCAGCTGGAAGGGCACATGGCGAACACGGAGTCATCTGCTAGCTTCTCCTGGCTTTCTGTTTCATGAAGCTCTCCAGGAGGCATTTTCCTTCTTCATCTCCAAAGGTTGCTGGCTCGTGGACTCTGTTTCTTGTGGCTATGTTGTTCTGCTCTGCTCTCTCTGAATCTCCTTATTCTCCAAAATGTTTCTTCTTTTATAAGACTCCAATAAACCAATCAAGACCCACCCAAATGGGTGGAGACATGTCGTCATCTAATCCAGTTTAACAACCACTCTTGACTAAATTACATCATCCAGGCAGATGATCTGTTTCAAATATACAGTATTGAATAGGGATTATTCTGCCTTTATGAAATGGGATTTAGATTAATACATGGCTTTTCTAGGGCACATACATCCTTTCAAACCAGCCCATGTTATTTTTCACAGAAAAGAAGGGAAAAAAGTTGATTGTGATGATAAAAAAATATTAAGCCCTCTAGCCTTCTATATTCTAGAGCAGCTAGAAGGAAAAATCTAAGAGGATCGGATGGTAGCTCATGACAAACTCTGGGATCTGTCCTGTAACCACTGTTGTTAAGAGTGCTTTGTTGAAGAGTGCTTTGAAAACTATTGCTTTTTTATTTCTTTGCTTTGTATATATGTTATACTATACAATTTAAAAAGTTAAAAAAATACTCCAAGTCTCAAACATTTCTATTTAAAATACTTGAGGAATAGTCACATGGCATTATGGAATTTAGAGAAAATTAAAGCACCTAATCATATAATTCTGGAGGTTTACCCAGAAACTTCTAAAAGGTATTAATAAGATTTTCTGCCTCTTTTCACTGCTCTTATGCCCCACCATGTTGTGCATCGGTAGGTGCAGCGTATGTTGGCAGGTGTGCACGTCCTTTCCTTTTCCAGTTGGCAGATTAAAGTGCGAAATTGTACTCATGACTGATGGTGGAATGTGCATTTGAAACTCAAGAGACATTATTCCACAGGGTTATTCTGAGGTTAGTAGACTATGACTGTTTTTCACTGTCTATCCTTAATCCTCATGTAGTTTTGCAGTGTTTTCTTTTTTCCTTGTGTTAGTGCTGTTTTACAAACTCAAATTTATGTTTTGTTTACATTCATTTTTTCTATGTGATTTTTTTAAGGGAAGGTGTACTGTTAGTGAAATGTGCTAATCCTTTGACAATGGACATAAAATGGTATGTTTCTGTAAACCTTGATAATAAATATTTCCCTCTGGAATTACACTACCTTCTTTCCACTCTGAACTGCAGTGTCCCTTTTGAGTCATAGAGTTTCAGAGCCTCCTAAAGAGGTGAGTTATTCCTCCTTACACTGGAAATAACTTTAAATTCTTGCTTTCCCCTTATATTCTTTTATGCACATAAAAAGCGCTTTCTTAAATTACCATTCTGGATTTTTGTATCAGGAAAGCCATATGTTTTATACTCATTATTGAAGATATTTTTAAAAACCCACACAAAAATATTGAAAGTTCTGGTCTGTTACGTTGGTAGTTTTAACTCATACTATTAAAAACAGAATGAATAAATTTTTTTAAATCACTTTTTAAAATAGCCAAACATCGAAAGAAAAAAATTTTTTTTTAAATTGAAAAGAAAATAGCCAAACATCAACCCTTCATCCTGAAATACTCCCTAAACAGGTGGGAACCCAAGAAATCCCAATCTGGCATTCCCCTTTCCATGAGTACAGAGAACTTCCCAGTATTGTTTCACATGAAGATTATTAGACTTTTAATGATAAAGAGATCATCTTCCTATACCAGAAGCTTAAATGACTGTACGAAGCATTTGCTAAAAATCCATACTTTAAATAAGGTGTGCAGATGCCAAAAAAACTGCAAGCAATACAATAAAGCAAAGATTTTTCTGACAGATTTCAAATGACATCTACTGAAATTGGAATTAAAATGTTACTGATGCTCTACTGTCTACTTGGTCAGGTAATGAGGAAAGCTGAGTGATTCTAACTTCACTCTTTCCCATGGGTGTCTCTCAAACTGCTAACTGAAATATTCTAGAAAGTTTAGGCAACCTTTGGCAATTCAGATAATATTTCTCTGCTCTAAAATTTACTTTGCAAGATTCCATATGCATTTTATGACCTTTATCATTATGCTTTAATGTAAATAATTAATATGGTTCAAGAGATGAAAAAGAATACAAATGCAAATATAAACTCCCAATAAAAAAATGAAAAATTTGAAAATATCCTCATTTTGTATATAAAACTCAAATGCATAAATGATTTCAAATAAATAATCTATGTCTTTGCACATGAATGACATAGCTCTATTTCTTAAAAAAATTTTAAAAATGATCACACTTAATGTCTGTTTAAACTCTGCACAGAGAAGATAGGGCAAGAGCGCTTCACTTGATTCATTCACATTTCATATTGCTATCATGTGGAAACCACATGAACTATCTAACAGACATGTTCTTAGAGTCTAAGAATGTTTCGCTGATACCAGCCAGCTTGGACTGACATGTAGCATGGATGCATATCAAACTGTTAAACATCAGGATAGTTTATAAGACTATGCTGTCTCAGAGCTTATACATATAAGTTTCATGTTCTGTGTATGGAAAAAGTCTGTTCTCAGACACAACAGACTTAAAAATCATGCCTGCCAAAAATCAGGATTAGAAAGACCCTGTAAAGAAGATATCTCATTTTGCCAGTTGGTAGGCAGAGCTTGCCTTTTACAACCCATTTCTCTCATTCACTTGATTAATCAGTGAGTTATGATTGATCAAGGATTTAAAGACAAATTGAAATTTATTAGTTTTCAAACGTAAGTCATTAAAATATAAAGGGTCTACCATCAATAGAGCACCTGAGCCATTGTCCAGATATTTTGGCAGTACATACACCTATTTTGGGTAGGGCTTAACTGGGATCACTTGGCTCGAGGACTGCTTAATATAGAACCATTGAAATAAGCAGAATGTTTTCCAAGGCAGGGTTTTCAATACATCTCAATGACAATATTTTGGGCTTGTCTCCTTGAAAGGGTTGCTTGTGCATCCCTGAAATAAAAAGGACTATTAAAAAAAAAGGACTATAAAACAATAATATGAACAATTATATACCAAACAGATTAGGTAACCTAGATGAAATGGACATATATCTATAAGGCAAAAACTCAAGAAGAGATAGAGGATCGCAACAAACCAATAACAAAGAGATTGAATGAGTAATAAAAAAAAAAAACCTCCCAGGGCCAGATGGCTTCACAGGGGGAATTTTACCAAACATTCCAAGAAGAATTGACACCAATCCTGTTAAACCTCTTCCAAAAGATTGAAGGGGTGGAAGTACTCCATAACTGATTCAATGAGGCCAACATCACCTTCATAGTAAACCAGACAAAGGTAATAAGAGAAAAGAAATTATAGAACGATATCGTTTATGAATACAGATGCAAAAATACTCAACAAAATACTTGCAAATCAAATCCAACAGCACGTTAGAAGAATTATCCACCTTGATCAAATGGGATTTATCCCAGATATGCAATGGTGGTTTGACATGTTAAAAATCATTAATGTAATATACCACATTAACAGAATGAAGGAAAAAAGAAAACACTTAATCATCTCAATTGAGGCAGAAAAGGCATTTGACAAAATACAGCACCCCTGCTTGAAAAAAACACTAAGAAAACAAAGGAATAGAAGGAAACTTCCACAACGTGATAAAGGGCCTATATGGAAAACTCATAACTAACATCCTACTTAATGGTGAAAGACTGAAAGCTTTCCCTCTAAAATCTGGAACAAGACAAGGACGTCCACTTTCATCGTGGTTATTCAACATTGTACTAGAAGTTCTAGCCAGAGTAATTAGGCAAGTGAAAGAAATAAAGGGCATCCAAGTTGAAAAGGAAAAAGTAAAACTTTCCCTATTTGCAGATGACTTTATCTTATATACAGAAAATCCTGAAAATCCACAACAAAGCTCTTAGAGCTAATAAATGAATTCAGCAAGTGGCAAGGGCCAAGATTAACACCTAAAATTCAGTATTTTTCTATACATTACTAATGAATAGTTGGAAAAAGAAATAAAGAAAAAAATCCATTTACAACAGCGACTAAAAGAATCAAATATCTAAGAATAAATTTAAACAAGGATCCAAACGACTTGTACACAGAAAACTACCAAGTATTGCTAAAGAAATCAAAGAAGACCTAAATAAATGGAAGGACATTCTGTGTTCATGGATTGGAAGACTAGATATTGTTAAGATGTCAACTCTACCCAAAGTGATTTACAGATTCTATGCAATCTCAATCAAAATGTCAACCTTCATTGTAAAAACAGAAAAGCCAGTCATCAAATTTATACAGAAGGATAAGTGGTCCCACATAGCCAAAGCAATCCAGAAAAAGAACAAAGTTGGAGGACCCATACTTCTCAATATTAAATGTATTACATAGCCACAGTAATCAAAACAGCATGGCACTTGCACAAGGACAGACATATAGACCAATAGAATCAAACTGAGAGCTCAGAAATCAATCCTGACATTTATGGCCAACTGATTTTTGACAGGGGACAAAGATCACTCAATTTGGAAAGAATGGTCTCTTCAACAAACGATATTAGGAAAACTGGATGTCTATTTACAAAAGAATGCAATTAGATCATTTTCTCACATCATATAAAAATCAACTCAAAATGGATCAAAGACCTAAATATGAGAGAAGTACAGAACTCCTAGAAGAATATGTAGGGATACATCCGTACCTTGTGTTAGGCAGTGGTTTCTTAAAATTTACACCCAAAGCACAAGCAACGAAAGAAAAGTAGATATGTGAGAAGGACCTCACCAAAATTAAAAACTTTTGTGCATCAAAGGGTTTTATCATGAAAGTAAAATGAAAACCTACAAAATGGAAGGAAATATTTGGAAACCTCATGTTTAATAAGGGTGACATATCCAGAATATAGAAAGAAATTCTTCAATTCCACAACAAAAAGACAAACAACCCAATTTTAAAATGAGCCAAAGATTTGAATAGACATTTCCCCAAAACAGATCCATATATGGCCAGTAAGCCCATGAAAATATGCTCAACATCATTAGTCACATCAGAAATGCAAATGAAATACACCATGAGATACCATTTCACACTCTCTTCAATGGCAAATATAAAAAAAAAATAGAAAATTACAAGTGTTCGGGAGTATGTTGAGAAACTGGAACACTATTCATTGCTGGTGGGAATGTAAAATGATGCAGCCACTGTGGAACACAATTTAGCAATTCTTCTGAAAGTTAAGTATAGAAATACTGTATGACTCTGCAATTCCATTTCCTCATGTGATTTTGTTGATTGATTTGAATTGTTTTATTGATTAAGAAAGCTGGAGATCTGATTACACATACTTCATATAATATTTTCTAATTTGCAATCCAAATTAAAGAATTATACAATTCTAAATCTGGAAGGAATTTCAGAGAAAACTTGTCCCTTCTTTCAAAATACAGTTAATTTACTTCTGTGCCATGAAAGATACTTGATTTTGGAAACGCACGTGGAAAAAGATGGAATGCTTTTAAAAAGCATGGAATGCTTCGGTATATACCCAGAAGAGCTGAAAGCAGTGATATAAGGAGACATTTGAGCACTGAGATTCATAGCAGCATTATTCACAATCACTAAAAGATGGAAACAATCCAAGTGCTCAGAGGAGTGGATTAACAAGATGTGGTATATACATACTATGGAATATTAAGGAGTGATAAGATGAAATGACGTCCTGAAGCACGTGGCAAGGTGGATGAACCTTAAGGATATAATGCTGAGTGAAATAACCCAGACACAAAAGGAGAGATACTGTATGATTTCGCTTTTATGACCATGGCAAGGGTAAAATCAGAGGCTTATAATACACAATATAGGGGACCTAGAGATACACGGAAGTTAGAGATGGGTGAAAGGTTAGCTAATGAGGCTGAACTTCAGTGTAAGGGAATAGATAGAAGGGAAGGTAGTTTATTAATGGGTCTGTAAGTAATGTTAACATACTGAAGGTGAACATGGTTGAAAGTGTTTTGTATTAGGGTTCTCTAGAGAAACAGAATCAACAGGAAACACTTGCAAATATAAAATTTATAAAAGTGTCTTACTTAACCGTGGGAATGCAGAGTCCAAAATCCGCAGAGATTTATGTGCATTATCAATGAAAGTTCAGTAATTTGAAGAAAAATGTGTATAGTTTGATTTAATTTATGTAAAATACAGATTTGTATAGTTATTCTGTAGACATACAAGAGGAAAGATACAAAGATATTTGTTAAAATGTTAGTGAAAATCTCTGAGTAGCTAAGAGGGTAGGAAGTAGGAAATGGGAATATTAATCCTTAATATATCTCTATATATGGTAGGGATGAGGGTTTTACTCTGAGGATATAATAAGTATTGGGATATGCAGGGATATGCCCCCCCAAAGATGTCTGAATCTAATCCCTGAACTCTCTGGATATGTCACCTTATGTGACAAAGGGGAATTAAGGTAGAAGACCTAATTAAGGCTGCACATCAGCCAAGTTTAAGACACTGAGAATGTTCTGGATTATCTGGGTGGGCCGGATGTAATCACAGGGTCCTTTAAAGAGGAAAAGCAAGGCAGAAGGGAAGGTGGGTGGGTTGCTCAGCCTGTCTCGCTGGGTATGAAGATGGAGGAGGGGGCCTTAGGACCAGGGATGCAGCAGACTCCAGCTAATGGAAAAGGCCAGAAAATGGGTTCTCCCCTAGAGTGTTGGCCAGGGTCCCAGGCCACCAGGACCTTGATTTTAGCCTACTGAGACTGGGTGAGACTTCTGGCATAGAGAACTGTAAGATAAAGTTGCATTTTTTTAAGTCACTAATATTGTGGTGATTTGTTAAATGATAGGAAGTGAATAGCAGTATCTAACCATGTAATGAAAACAATTTTCAGTGCAGGAGCTGTGGACTGATCTGTTTATAGTATGGAGGCTGGAAGGATCTAGCTCTCCTCCTAATTTCCATGCGAGTCCTCAGCTGTCAGCACATCCCACTTTGTGGTGTAGCATCACTGCCTGTCCATGTCTCACCTACTGGAGAGGCATATCCAGTCCTGAGTTAGGTAGTTGTATCTTGTCCAACACTCACAGAGTTCATCATTGGTCTTAACGTGTAAATTGAAAGTATTAAATAACATGTTTTCCTCTTTCTGTTCTTAAAATTCCAGTATGGCCTCTCCTATTAGCAGCTAGCTCTCACTTCCTGCACTTCCCGCCTGCCTGTGACCCACCAGGTGATTAGTCTAAGACCAAGCTCTCTGCTCTCCGCAGCCTCCCCTGAACTGGCTGCCCACTTGAGTCCAGATAACTCTATTAGTAAATGAAACGAGGTCAAGTTGCCAGTGACCAACATTTATTTGGCCAAATGGCCTCAGTGAATCACGTCTTGCCCTCTTCAAATCCCTGAACGGTCTCAGAGACTTGGAGCTCCAGGATTTGGCTCAAATCCCTTAGGCCTCTGGGCCTACTGAAACAGGACATTGGCGGTCATTCTATAAATAAATGTAAAAGCACGTCGGGTCAGATGCTCTGCTGAAGTAAAAGGAAAAGGGAGGAAGAGCAAAGGAACTCACAACAGCCTTCTGTAATTCCACTGGCATACTGAAAAAACTGGAAGGTCTGAAATTGTTGAGAGCACCAGCGTATTACGAAAGTTAGTGCATGCAATCACACAGGGAACGACGACGTCTGGACACTAACGGCAACATGTGGACTCTGACTTTCCAAAAAAAAAAAAGTCAAGAGGAGAAACTACTGCCCTGGACTCCCAGCTCAGGTTTCGGGTTTATCCTGGGTGGGCCGGGGAACATTTCCGCCAGTCCCCAAGCAGGCAGTGGCAGCGCGTGCCCGAGGGCGCGTCTCCGCCAAGCACGGGCCAGGAGCGGGCAGGGCTGTGAGCATGCCCTCGGTCAAACCCTCCTGGTCGGGCCGGCTTGATGGAAACCCCGCCGCCCCTCCCCATTCTCTCTCCTTTTTTCCCTCTGCCTCACGCCTCCAGGCCTGGGGAGCCTGGACAGATGTTTTTGCCTTTGAGCCAAGTCCTAAATGTTCTGTGGGGGGAGGCGTGGGGAGAAACACTTGTACCAAAAGGACACCCCAGTAAGCAGCTTCCAAAGGCAGCAAATAGCTCGTGCAAAGATTCATCTCTTACAGACTTTTTAGAGACTTCACAGGGCTCACCATCTATGCCTGTAAAATGAGCATTGCCAGGCTCCCTCCGGTTTGGGCCTGGGCGAGGCCAGGTGGTCTGAGCAACAGGTTCTCCGGGGGGGTGCTGCTAGCCCCTGCCCCCAGCCCTCTTGGCAGCACTTGCAACTGCTCCATCTCCAGCTGCCCCAGCGATTTGCTTTTTACAGGTGCCGGGCCCTCAGCCACCAGATCAGTGCGGCTGTTTGGCTTGGAGCCTGCCCTGGGGAAACTGGCAGTCACCCCCAAGGCGACAGGGCAGCACCAGCAAAGAAAGGCACAGGGACAAAGGTATAGAATTCTTTTTGTGCCCTGAGCAGCGCAGCCCTCATGCCGGCTCTTCGAAGACACAGCTGCGGGCCCAGCGTTTGCTCTTCTCGGCCTGGGAACTGTATTTGGCTTGGGCTTCGGGTTGGTAACACTTCTGGGAATCTCTGAGGCCACCAGGGGAAAGTCTGCGAGACGCTGCTGGCAGAGGATGACAAGGCCTGAGCGCCTTCCCTCTGCCCAGGCACCAGGGCACACCCGACATTCTGGATGAAAGGAGCCTTGTAACTGAGTTGGTAACAAAGAAGACATGACAACGCTTTGCATCATCAATCATGGAAGTACCCGGGTGGCTTTTAACAACTCTTACTTCTGAGATGATTTCCTTGGGGCACGATTTTAGCAAATACTTTTATTATTAAACTTAACCCATCAATTGCAATTAATTTGGAAAAAAATGTAATTATTCTCATGTGCAGAAACAAAAACACATCGTGTCTTCCAACTACTTGCTGTTCAATAAGACCTTTTTAAGTTAAGGGAAATAATTACTTAGTGATATCTTCATTTAACACTTGACCTACTTCATTCAATAATCATTTACTTCTACACAAGTTTAGTAAAAAAACAAACAAACAAAAACAAGTTAGAAACATTTGGCAGTGTAAAGTACCTGCAAAATGCATCTCCAACTTACATCCTAATTTGATTTGATAGCTACTGAGAGCTCAGACGCCCGGGATTGAGCCAAATCCACTCACCTCACCACTTATATTATATCCCAAACTGGGAAATTTAAGCATTTCAAACCTACGAAAGAGGTTTCTTTCAAATCCTCTTCTTTCTACCTGTAACCTAGATTTCCAAAGTCACGGTCTGATTGGCTAGCATGATCGATATATGAGAACGACACAAATATTTCCAACCACCCCCCAATGCCCCGACTAAGTTCTTAAGACTATATCACCTGGAGTTTCACACATTAACTCAGAAATTAGAAAGATGGGAGCTTAATTTTTACACAAAATAGTAAGACAATTTCAAATCCTTCCCTTACCCCCCATACACACTATATGGAAAGAAGAGTGAGGAGAGGAAAAACACAAAAAACCTTTTAAAAGAACTTACTGTTTGCCTACATTTATTAGAGTACGTTGCTAGTGGTCAAACCCAAGAAGACTGCCACAATGTTAGGGTGCAGCCATACTGCAACCTCTTTGGTTCTCCACTGACAGGTTGGTCAACCCAGGAAGGCAGTGGTTCTGTGTGCAGAATCAATTCTGAAGCTCTCAAAATATTCCAGTATCTCAGCAGCACCATGGGATTTGGATTGAATCGTTAGGTATAATTCAAAAACCAAAACCAAAGCAAAAGACTCCTCAAACATATCAAGTTACAATGACATTTAACTTGCTTTCTACCTATACATAGGTAGATATATTTAGAATCATAAATTTTGGTTTAACAGATATTTCATATATACATAATATTTCATACATATGTAGTGTTTCACACATATAGACATGCATACATATATAAAATCATGTGCTTACTGCTTTCACGCAGTGCATTTTGTAAGCTGAGCTTCGGGGAGGGAGGGCTGGAAGGCATATTAAAGTTTAACTGTAAGGACGCTGAGTCCATACAGCCTGGGTTCATCTTCAGGCTCTGCCCCTCACTATCCAACTGACCTTGGTTATTTCCTTGAATGATCAGCGCCTCTCTCTTGTCATCTTTAAAAGGCTGCTGGCCTTGTAGAAATAAATGAATGAAAGCAAGCAGCACTTTCAAACAAGACCCCTATAATTAGTGGGTCTCAGTAAAAGTGAGATTAGTTCTATTAGCAGCAGTCTGTCTAGTAAACGAAAACGGTGGGTCTGTGATTTACCCGGTACAATACCAAGCGCACCCACCCACCCAAGGACTGTGGTTTCCAGTGTTCATAATGAACCCAGTGGCATTGGATGGGCTGCTCTTTGAGATGAGGAAGGAGACAACTTAGATGCAAAGGTCAAGGCAGCATAGGCTTTAGATTGCATGATCGTCTGCTGCCATAAACTTACTGACTGGTCGATTCTAATAGGCTGGATTTGACTGCCTAAAACCACTATTAGCTACATCCTTGGAAGCTGTTTCCACAAGACTAGGAACTAGATGGATTTCTGTTAATTAAGATTTCTATAAACCAAGCAGATGCAAAACTTGTTTTGACTAGGCATATACTTTATAAGTATTTCCCAACTACACAAAAGAAGACTGAGTATCTAGATAGATATGTGGATCTCTCTATATTGAATGAGAGATGTGAATAGATAATAAATGGAGAGATATGTACAATAAATGACAGATGTAGATATTTATATGGATACACACATGCATATGTGTTTACATGCATTTGCATACCTATACCTCTATATGTAATTAAGTCAAGCAAAAACTGAAAAGAACTTAGCTCACTGTGGTGCAATCAAAATGTGATGCATAAATATGACTTTCTTCTTCTCCAGCTGTGCAAGCAGGAACGTTAATAGCATTTTCACTCAGTGTGTCCTCACAGTCTCCTCAAGTGGCTCACAACACTGGGCACATACTAGAATCATGGGGGAGCCTTGAAAACATGACATACATGCCTCATGCACACCTCCACGTCTGGACACAGGGCTTCGTAAAGGCTCCACTGGGGATTCTAATGGGCAGCAGATTTTGACAGCCTCTGACCTAGGGTCAGAGTCACGCTAATAATCAGAGCCAATTGTTCAAAACTCAATCTTTAAGTGTTACATTAATCTGAAACCCAATTCTCTTTCTTATTTCTGTCAATATTTAACTTTCTAAGCAGTAATGAACTCCATCCCCCCATTCACTTCCAGGCCATACATATGCATTACTACTCTCTCAGTGAAATGATTTTTCAAATCTACAGATTTTACTGACTCATAAATTTAGTTTCATTGGACAGTCTTTCTAGACAGACTTGTTGGATATGCAGGTGCTTTATGAAAATAATACAGAAACTGAAATTCAAGACAGCATCAAATGCATATTGGGTTGATCCTTTCTATAGCACGAACTTAAAATCAGCATTAGTGACACAAGAAAGTATGTAATACCTCCTAAACACTTTATTTTGAGTATGCTCATGTCCTTTAAATGTTCATCTGCATAAGACACAATGGCTTCCTTTTCCCAAAGATGGCACTGAAAATGAAAGGAGCCCTCTCAAAGCCTAAGCAAAGACTCTGAAGGCCAAGAAAGCACTGCTGAAAGACATCCTCGGCCAAACAAAAAGAAGATCTGGATGTCGTCCACCTCCGGGTGGCCCAAGACACTGCATTTTCCTAAGATGGTCCAAATATCCTCGGAACAGCACCCCCAGGAGAAACAAGTTTGATCACCATGCCATCATCGGGTTCCCTCTGACCAGTGAGTCAGACATGAAGAAGATGGAAGACCAAAACACACTTGTCTTCATTGTGGAGCTCAAAGTCAACAAGTATCAGCTCAACCAGACTGTGAAGAAACTCAATGCCATGGCTAAGCTCAGCACCTGATGGGGAGAAGACAGCATGTTTGACTTGCTCCTGACTATGATGCTTTGAATGTGGCCAATAAAATAGAGGTCACCTAAACTGAATCCAGCTGGCTAATTCTAAATACAACATATATATATATATATATAAATAAAAGGAACCCACAATGTCTTCTACACAAAGGCATTGGATAAATAAAATAGGATAGAAATAAATATATACAACTCACGCACACAACTGTTTGCATGCAAAACTGGTGAAATAAGCTCAATGGATTATATCAAAGGCAAGTTACTGGTTATGATATCGTACCACAGTTCTGAAAAAAACAATCCACGTGTTTCTTACATTCTTATAACTGCATGTGAATCTAAAATTACCTCAAAAAGTTAAAAAAAAAAAACACTCCTATAAAGAAAGGTACCAAACCAGGAGGTCTTGGATTTGTACTTAAAGTCAGTAAAACCAAATCCCCCCCAGTGAGGTCTGTATCCCAAGCGGTTCACCATCAGACGAATAGCACCCAGCCTGTTCAGGGCTATGTCTTGCATGCTTCTCCTCAGCAACATTTACTCTATTTCTTTCCATTTTGAAAGCTTGTCCTCCATGTCTGGTCTTCGCCATGTGAAAGAGCTTTGGTCCTTAACCACCTGTCCACCATCTTTGTCTCCTCACCCACCTTACCCTCTTCTTTCCTTGAATTCTGTATTTTCTAAATGTCCGGTGTCGCAGCTTACTTTTCCCAGTTATTTATCTACTGAGGTGGGACAATTTTTAAATTTTAAGTAGTACTTTTCTTTCTTAGTTTTGCCTTTTCCACGCTTCTCTCACTGTATTCTCTATAGCTCAGAACTTTTCATTCTGAAGATCCTACATCAACAGTTCCCTTTTCTCATCTTACAGTAACAGTGATTCCATTACGAGGGGGTGGTGCAAACATGACTAACCCTTTCTGTCAACCGTTTTATGGATTATAAAAATCGTCAGGTCTGTGACATTTTTAGACACCTATGTTAGAATTTACAAAGTCCTTCACCCGGGCATGACTGAGAACAGCCTTCACAGTACATCTGGTGAGGAAACAGTTAAATCCATACTTCAGATGGGAAAACCAAGGCAGAGAAAGGCAATTATACTCCAGCTGCTGCAGCACAGCAGACTGCCCAGTTCTTCCCTCCTCAGACTCAGTGCTTTATTTCCTTTCCTGTCACCCACAGCTACCTCTCCCTTAAGCGGCATGTTTCAAAAATAGCCAAACTATGCACAAGTGTTCTCCAACTTATAAACATACCATGGCCTAAAGACTCAGTTGTGTGGAAATCTCTCCCCAAACAAAACAATAGCAAAAACATTCATTGGGTTTTGCGTTCCTCACCCAACCCCAACCCCCCCAAAAAAGTTCTACTGACCCAGTAGTACAGTTCAAAGAGAAAAAGCATGTGGCAGAAATCAGGTTATCTTGCAACCTTTCAACTTGATCTGGGAGTCTGAGGCCTCCACTCACTTTGATCTTTGAAGGAAGTGGGAAGAAGGGAGGATGGGAGGCACTTCGAGATGTGGGTAGCCATGCAGCTGAGGATGGTGGAGCTGATGCTGGAGCTGATGCCTTGGACCACGGAGCTAACCAGGGCTCCAGGGCAGGCAACCATCAGAGCTGGGGGGGTGGGGGTGCTGGGGGAGAGGCTGCCCCAGGGATGGCAGGGGCGCAGGCGGCTGCACCAGCCTTCATGACCTATGATCAGTGGCAGAGGACCCCACCCAGGAGGAAACAAGGATGAGGTCGACAATCTCGGACCTTTCCTTTTCAAGATCAAGATGAGCAAGTGTTCCTACTGCGCCATTCCCCTTACTTTCCAGTTGACTATTAGACAGATTTACACTGTAAAGAAAGGCAGGGATCTCTAGTCACTTTGGAGAGTCAAGTTGCATTTACATGAAAACTGAATATATCATGTACCTGCATTTGGAAATTGGGTGGTGTCGCAAATATATTTTTCATTGAGGTGAAACCCATGTAACATAAAATTGACCATTTTAAAGTATTTAATTCTGTAGCATTTACTACACAGCGCTGTTCAACCGTCACCTCTGTCTACTTCAGAACATTCTCACCACCCCGGAAGAAATCCCTGTATCCATTAACTAGTCACTCTTCATTCTCCCATTCCCCAAACACTGGCAACCATAAATCTACTTTCTGTCTCTATGGATTTATCTAATCTGGATATGTCATATGAATAGAATCATATAATATGTGAGCTTTTACGCCTGGGCTTCTTAGGTCAGGTACTTCTAACATTTTAAAAAAAAGAATGTATTATCATTATTTGAAAATTAAAAAGCACGACCAAAACAGTATTTTAGATGCAGTGGCTTCTAATTATAAAGTGATATGGGTCAGGGAAATTCCATGATTTTGAAGAGATGATGATACACGAGGTTCAATGGCTCCAGTAGACACTCAGTAGGCCCAGCCTCAAACCTAAGAGCCATTGCATTCCTGTCTTTGGCTCACCCCTGTATCCATCAAGTCTTGTCAACTCCAAGTCCTAAGCTTATCCACAATCTGTTGGTTTAGCTTTTCCTCCACCATGACCACTACATTTAAATCTGCTCCTTGGTCCTTACATGGTCTTCTAAGGTACGGGGTCTTCTTAGTGATATTTTGTTGTGATATCTGTCCTTCCACAATCCCTACAATCCTTGGAGTTGGGGTGACCCTTCAAAAGGTCAATCACATCCTGTGACTCTGGACTGCCTCCCTTGGCCCCACTGCGACCCTGCCTCATAGGCTTGCACTCTCCCATCTCCTCCACTCTTCACACAGCTGGCTTTTTGCCATCATGCAGGTCCTAGATGAACTCTCAATCCCAGAGCGGAGTTGTTTTTTCTCTTTTCATGGCATTTATATTGTAGTTGAGTGGTAAGATTAGACATTAAACCACTGCAGATATAAATAAGGAATTGCATATTAAGAAAATCACTTGGTGGGAAGTAAAGGGAGGGAGCTGAAGAGTTAGGGAAGAACTGTGGGCAGAAAGCCTCTGAGGTGGGAAGGGGCTGGCCAGGCTGACAAACTGCAGAGACCACGTGGCCCAGCGGAGTCCTGACTGACCACCAGCTGAAGGGGGCCTCGGGGTCACCCCTAACATAGGCCAGTCTTGCTTTGCATCATTGCACAGGACACCACCGGGTTTCCACATATATTATTTTGTTATTGTCTGTCTCTTCCTACTTGAAGAATCCATGACGATAGGGCGCTCATCTTTCTCAATCAACATCCCACCTCTAGAACAGGACTTGGCACATAGTGGGGCCTTGGAAAACAGTAGACGAATAAATGGAAGAATACAAGTTAGTGACTGTATGCAGAAAGAAAAGTTCCCACCCAGTTCCCCTGGATAACGGCCCTTTATTTCTTACACTTTGTGGAACGCCATTTTCCACTCTGTTCAGCAGACATGCTCTCTGCCCACTGCAAGTCAGAGTAGGGCTGCAGAGACCACTCAAAACTCTTCCTGGGTGCTAGAGACTGGAAGACATTCGACACAGTATGTAGTTGAAAAATAAAGAGATATGGATTAACATTTATTAGTGCTGCATACATTAAGGGTTTTATGGATACAGTTTGGGGGTAGGGGCAAAAGTTAACTTAAAATTCTACCACTGATTAAAAAAATCTCCACCCAAACTATCAGGAGTAACAGCTGTAAATGCAGAGAAATGACTCTGAAGTGCTGACTGCCAGACTCCCAGTGACTTTCATTAGAATGAACTTCTGGTTGTTAACATTTACCAGACCTCAAATTCCATTCACACTGACATGGAAATTTATGTTTTCTTAACATTTCTGGCAGCAAAGCAAACTCTCCATTTTTTTTTCTTAAAGGAAAAAACAACAACCACAAAATATGTTTCTTTATGAAATAATTGATCCATTGGGCAGGTTTAAGGGTACTTTATTACTGAACCAGTATGTACAAACTCTACCATGAAAATAACGGGTCACAGAATATTGGACTATTTACAATACTTTTTTTTTTTTACAAAATTTTTTTACAAGATTACTTTCTCTCTAAACAAGACAGACATACACAAAAATCAAACATTTTTATTACATACATAAATAAATATTGACTTTCAATGACCATTATAAGGGACATGATTTCTACAGACCATTTGGATGAGAAGGTAGAAATTCTGTTATCTGCACACTACAATATAATTCAGTACAGGAAGAAAAAATAATTTTACGTAGAGACCTCTGTTAATCACTCTGTAAATTGTATAAGCTGCTAAGTACTCAGCAGAGGAAAGACAGTTATGAGAGCCCAGCTGCACCTGGGTATGAGGCTGACCATGCAGAACCCGGCAGGAGCCCACATCTTTAAGGATTCATGTAGACTTTAAAGCAAATGTTCAAGTACATGCACTGGCTAGGCAGCCTCCACGTCTGCTCACAACAGGAAAGTTTGCATACCAAGACTTAGAGTTATTTGGTCATGGGAATGAGTAAACTTGAGGAAATCCGTGGCACACCAAGAAAGAAAGGGCATTACATAATTCAGGATCACGAATGACATTTCCTGACACATTGGACACACTGTACTTGCATTATGTAGACACAAGTCAAAAGTGAGTCTTTCAATGGGGTTTGACACAGACATGCAGGAGACAACTGAGGACCTGGGTTCCAATGTACTAACTTTCGGGCCATCCCGCAGGCAATTTATATGGTCTCTCAGTCCAAGGAGAGTCCCATCCATCAGTGAACGTATGGCAATGATTTTCAGCCACAGGGGACTGTGCCCCTCGAGGACATTTGGAAATGTCTGGAGACATGTTTGGTTGTCACAGGGGGGCTGGGGGGGGGGGCGCTCCTGGCATCTGGTGGGTGGAGCAGGGAGACTGCCGGGGGACCCCCCAATTAGTGCCCCCCCAATGTCAGCAGTGCAGAGGTGAGAGGCCCTGCTCTACAGAGGCAGTTAGGTTCTCTAGATTTGAATATATTTTTAAACTTTGTTTAATAAACATTTCAAAAAATACTCTGTCATAAACCATAGCCTCCCTTATATGTCATATTAAAGCACTTAATGACTTCAAAGGGCGTATGTCCATCTGTAAGAATCATTCTTTAGTGTTCCAGTTAAAAAAAGATAATAACACAGATAAATTTATCATTAAGGAGTAAAGGTTATAAATGAAAGCTGTGCATTGAATTCTAAGTTATTAATGTATTTCGAGTTAAACATCTGTATACAATGACAATATTTTGATGAATTCACTATCTTAACCTGTCAATACAATTACTTTTCCTCATATTAGAGAAATGCATTTGATTTCAATAAAGCATTGCAGAATTAGACACCAAAACTGTGTTTTTTTTAAAAAAAAAAAACAGATTTTGTTACTTTATTAGGGCACTCACATTTTTAAAAATCAAGAAATAATTATATTTCTATGTATTTGAATACTATTGGAGAATATTAAAATTCAGACACTGTTTCTTTGCGTCTTCATTACTACACTTTTCTTCGAATAACACCAATAAAATTAAAATGACTGAAATATTATAGCAAAATTAGATGTCCATAAGAGCTGCATTAATTTTATTAAGGAAAGTATAAGCTTCCGGAGCTTTATCTAAACTAAAACATATTTTCTCAACGTCTATTATCCAGACAAAGGAAACATAATTAAATTTTATATAATTTAATAATATTTTATACCTATCTAAATGCTTCTGCCATTTTTACTCTACAGTAGTACTGAAATTTGATGGCGTAAATACTTGGATTTCATTGTGACAATTTAATTTAAAAGGTAAGTTTCAATTTTTTAAATTTTAAAAACTTGAAATCCCAATGCAGGTAGTGGCATTAGATGATTGCTCAAGCTTAGGGTGGGCTTAAATGAAGGATGTCTCCTGTTCTTGCCATTCAAATTATGTAATTCTTGGAATGGGTGAATTTCATAACGTACTGTGATAAATCCATCTCCGCACACTACAGGAGCTGCAGAAAACACTCAGAACCGATATGAACTTCATTCTGAGATTGTGATTTTATATTACTGTACAAACCTGCAAAACATTTACCTGACTCATCAGCTTTTTAGTGTTTTAATATATTTGGGAAACAGTTTTTTTAAATATCTGTCATCAGGTATCCATGTTGTTTCCTTAGGATACGCATTTACTTATTAATAAAGACAGTTCCCCTCTGGTTTATATTGTGTTGTCCTCCAGACCTGAGGACAAGCCTCATGAAGTCACCGGGCCGTGAGCTGTCTAGTGCGCGCAGCAGACAGCAGGGAATCAGCGTGCATGCAGCACATTCTCCAGGGCATTGGGGGAGACGAGGACAAGGTCCTACCATCAAAACCTACCAATTAATAGTATTGATTTTTCCAGTGTACTTGGATAATGAAATGAGGAAGGCTTTCAGCTTTTAAAATGCTTAATTTTGATAAATTGCTCTTCTGTCATGGAATCAGTATTGATAGGGAAACTCTATTATCCTTATGACCGTAACAAGAACTATATCTTTATCCACTAATGCTGAGCAGTGAGAACAATTTATTTGGTGATTTGGAACCAAGGTATATGCATGTCTATATGTGTGGACACACAGACACACAGGTTTATAGTGTGTAGCCACATACAACTATGCTTATCTCAAACCAAGTATGTCACTTCAAAATATACTGCAACACTATATACTGATAACATGTTTTGCTTTGAATTAATGCTATAAGGAAGGAGGTGGAAACATGAGAAGCTTCCCAAACAATAGGACATAGTAGACTTGAAAGAAAAAAAGGTTAAAGGCAAATAACTGTCCTTTCTTATCAAAGTCCTTTTTTTTACATTATTGAGAATATTCTAGTATACTTATAAGCTTACTTTGATTAAGAAATGGTAACTCCCAGTAAGGATTTGAAAAATGTTAAATAGTTTGGAAAATCTCACTTTAAAGCAAGAGGTTTTGTGAATTTTCAAATATGTGAGGGCTCTAAAACAAAGCATAAGAACTACTGTTTTCTCCTTTCAGATAAATAAGGAAAAACATAAATAAGATAACATATAAGAAAAATCTCTCATATTATAGGATGAAATATAAAAACATATCCCAGAAAAGATTTCTAATTTCCCCTAGGCAAAGTCTGGTTAGCAGCATAATTAATTGAATACTTGCCTACCATTTTTTAGCGCCTTTCATAAATTCCAATTTAGAAAAGCGAATTTTCCTTTCTATTTATATGAAAAGAAGCTGAGGATGTTTAATGGGTGTACACTGTTAGATTTAAAATAGGTGGCATTTTTCAGGTTAAAAATTTTCAGTTAAAAATCATACATGCTAAAATCATCTTCTAAAATTTTTTTTTTTTTTTTTCACATGGGCAGGCACCGGGAATCGAACCCGGGTCCTCTGGGATGGCAGGCAAGCGTTCTTGCCACTGAGCCACCGTGGCCCACCCCTAAAATTTTTTAACATATGGAAACTAAAAGCTGAATGGTCTTAGGAGGTTTTGCAAATTATATCAGTAATTTAAAATACATATTTTGTTGACTAAATTTATGCTTAGTTCACAAATGAACTGGGTATTTCTTACAGTAATTTCTTTTGAGAATTTGCCCCTCCAAATTCAACAAAATCTCAGTTCTGCAATAATAATCCAGTAGAGATTAGCAAAACCATAGTAGGATTCTTCAGAATCAATACAGCAAGCAAGATTTACAGTTAACTAGCCCTGTTCTCCATTTTATCCATCCTCATAGGGAACTGGTTTCCATCCTCATTCGTTGACTCTTCATCACTTATTTCCAGAAACATCTGAGATTAACAGAAGTACTTACTGAGTTAGAGTTCTAGGGGAGCGTACGGTCCTCTGAGGAATACCTACTGCTTCTCTCGGTACGCGTGTCTAGCTGTGGCAATTCAACAAGCTTACATTCACTGTCTTCAAAACCTTTTCAGCAGTTTAGTATCTCTCTGCTGAAGGCTTGAAATGATGTGGATGATGATGCTTAAGATGGGGTCCTAAGAAGCAACAAGATATATGTATGAGTCCTATCACTTTACACTCACCAAACGGGAGGAATACATTTACTCTAAGTGAGAGCATCAGACCCAGGCCAACAGTCCCTCTCCCATCGCTGTCATCCCCGTCGCGAATCTGAAGGCACACACACGCTCATCCGTCCTCTCTCCTCCCACGGACTCCTTCCTTCCCTCCCTAAAACCGTAAATAACATGACAGAGAAGACAAACTCCTTTGCCAAAGTTTACAAGTTATTTAAGCAAACAATTTAAGCAAAAAACCATTTTTTTTCATAGAAAGTCACCATAAAATAAATTTAATGAAAACTCTTCAGTGTAAGAACAGACGAGCTACATGTGCATGACTCTCACAGACGACATTCCGCCAGAGCAGCCGGACGCACGTGACTCAGGGCACGCAGCTCCTGTACCACAGAAGCAAAATGAACCTAGGCTGAAAGAAGCCAGGAGAGTGCCTAGCCCCTGGGGGCAGGGGGGCTACTGGAAGGGGGCATGTGGGGGCTGCCGGGAGCTGATAAGTCTGTTGAACTTTTTCTATTTAAATAACTTTATTAAACAGATGCTCATGGAAAAGGAAAGCACTCTATCCAACCCTTACAAACACAGGGGCTACCAACTTGTCCTATAGGACTTTTACTTTCCTTCAAACTATAATCATACAAAGTTACTGGGCAAATTTGATCAATCATTTTTTAAAAGCTGGAGGCAAAACTAGGATTACTTCTGCATTTCCTTACTAAGAAACACAATTTTAAATGCTAATTTTTAAATTAAAACTACAATAATAAACGAAAGAATTTAAAAATCAGCAAAAAGCTACTAGTTTTGAAACAGTAGGTGATTTTCAAAAGTTTCTGTTTGATTTAGCAGTAAATTAGGTAGATCTATGTGGACTGCAGTGTGAAGAAAATTAATATATCGCAGTGAATTATATGCAATAAGAAAATAAGCTCCTTAGCAAGTATTATTCCCGTATCATGTCTTGTTTAAAATCTTAACTTTGTCTTTCTAATTTCTAATTGATATGAGACTACATAAAATTTTTTCCACATGTATTTATGATTTAAAAGACAAGTGAAAAGCAGGCATTATTTAAAAATAAATGAAATGAAGAAAGGAAGGAAGAAAAGGAAAGAAAGGGAGGGAGGGAGGCAAGGGAAAAAAAAAGCAATTGGTAGGACAGGCCCTCCCTGCTCAGGCACTCACTGTGAGCGGAAGACGGCGGCGGGTCCGGTGTCCGGAAGGTTCTGACTGTGGCCGGCCCTTCCCCACCTGTGTTCAGCACTTGTACTTCCAGTCGGTAAAGGGTGGACGGCCGCAAGTTGGGTACAGTTAGGACATAATGATCCTAAAGAAGTGACATAAAACGAGATGCATGTCAATCACCCTTCAAAAGTATAGCAGGAAGGAAACATATTTTGATGACATTTTATTCCCCATATGAGAATCTGGTACAACTGCATGTTAGAGTGCTTTTGAAAACCACATCTTGAGGGGAATCTCTCTATTTGCTGGAGCTCTCTAATGTACAGTTTCTTAGCACCTACCTAGATGTCTGGCAGCCTGAGATGGTTGGCAGAGTTAAAATTTGCCAAGATGCCAGTTCTCAGGGCTTGCTCTGGGACTTCATTTTTTTATTCTTTAGCGTAAGACTTTCCCATGGTTTAAAGTTTTCAGCTGCACATCTTGTGATCTGAATTCTTGATAATCTGAATTTTACTGAATGAGCCAACTGCTTTTCTTAAAGCACAATATCTGTCAATGCCCAAATGAAAAATGTTTATTTTTATGCCAACACATTCTTCCTAAAACTCAGTAAAACCTACTACATTTATAGAATAAGACTTTCTAATTCCATGAATTTTTTCTTCTGAATTTTTTGTTTTTCCTTTTAGATTTTGGAGCAAGAGTTGGTTATTCTAAGGGCATTTTCAGAGAGGGTAAAAGCCCACACAAGATTTTTTTTTTGTCCAAGCCAAGGAATTAAGTAGCTTGAAAGACAGGCCAACTCATTAAGTGCTCTAGCCAAATTTGAAGGAAAAAAGGACAAAAACCAAGATTCTTTTAGCTTCTTTTTTAAGGTCCAATTTAACACTTCAAACGGGGCATGTCCACTTGGACTGAAGAGATGCAGCGCTAACAAAGACAGAAGAAAGATGGCTCAATTGCCTGCATGCGAGATGGACTGGACAAGGTCTGTTGAGCAGTTGGCTCTAGTCATTGGAGTGCAGTTTGGTGATAGTTTATGCTCTCTCTTAACCATTCATGGTAATACTTCTGACGTGTTGCTAATCATTGTAAAACACTCTGAGAAGGAGACCAGGTCGGAGTTAGGCTCATAAACCAGCCCACAGCACCACAGGAATACTCCTGAGTGGGGTGGTGGTCTACAATAAGAAGGCGGCACCCACAGAAGGCAGGATCTGGGACTGTGAAATGATGCTGTTGGGTAAGCTGTTCTGCCGGCTTTCCGTGGTGAGCTCAGCCCAAGTCACTTGAAAGCCGGTCGTGGGCTGGTAGAGGTTTGCCTTGGCCATCTTCCAGGAAAAGTGGCCTGTGACGTTCACATCCTGGACAGTGAATGAAGCTGAAAGGTTCTCCGGCTTGGTTAGCACTTTGGAAAGTGCATGACCTGTGGCAATGCAAAAATGGAACAGGCGGTTAGCCTCCTGGAAAAAGAGTAAAAACTGGCTCTATATGATCTTCATCGCACGAATTTTATGCGGTCCTTCTGCAGGGAGGTAGGTGCAGAGCTGACCTCACTCCTGATGCACGGGTTCAGACCAGTACCTGTTTGGCAGTGGAGAAAAAACAGTGGATGCTGACTAAGCCCCATATGTCTATAACTTTGTACTAAAAGCTTCCACTCTTTTGCATCTGATTCTTAGACCCCTGCTTTGGGGATGGAAGAAAGAGAAGTTTAGACTGGCAGGACTTGGCTGTTTCTTAGAGAGCAGCAATCACTACAGGGAGATGGATGGATAGTGAAGTTCCTAGAAGTGTAGATGGAGGATAGTAGGGGGTTGCATTTAAGGAGCGTGTGGACAGGAACCTGCTGCAGGAGAGGTGCTCTGGCGAGGAGAAAGGGCTGTAGGGCAAAGACGTGGGGTAAGGCGGGTTGGTGTGGAAATGGGTGAAGATAACTCACATGGTTGCTTGGCAGTGCTGGGGCCAGAGATTTGAGATAGAAAAGGAATAACTGACGTCAAAGTACCCAAAACACAAGTAAACTATAAATGTTTGGCTTCATTTCTAGAAGGATATCGTCAGCACAGGACAGCTTATCAATGTTGTTCGAACTATAAAAATTCATATGTTCATATGTACCCTATTTCCCAGTTGGCTAATCGTATTGCAATTTAGACAGGGGTTCTTGTAGTATTCAGGGTCATGTGAAATACAGTTAAAAGATGTTTTCAAAGTGCTGCCAGGAGTTCTGCAGGTCAAAACCTACCGGCTTCGCCAGAGCAACTGACATGCTTGTGGCTTTTCCCCTTGAAAGCAGAGCACGGCGGAGTGGTGAAGAAGACGGTTTCCACCCTCAGATGGCCCTTTGGCCGTATGGGCTGCACAGTCACCTTATACTTGCAGGAAAATGACAGATCTTGAAGAATTATATAATTTTCCTAGAGCAAAACAAAAGAGAGTATGCTACCAATAAATTTCAGTTGGCATAAAAAAATTGGCAGGAGATGAAATCATATTCCAACAAGGATATTTTCCGATATACGCAGTGTGAGCAATATGGCTTTTATAAAAAGCACAAAGGAGACACTGTCCATGTTTTGATTAATTACGATTGTGAAATCCTCCCACAGCTGTGGGATACCTCCCTTAGAATTAAACAGTACCATCGGCGCTCGGCATCAAAGCACCAGGGTCTGACGTCGGCAGCCTGCTCTCTGCGTGGGCAGCAGTGTGGGTGGCAGCCGCGAGCTGTGAATGTGCAACTCATTTTTTTCTAATATAAGAAAAATAATTCAGGCTTCTCTGAGACCAAGGCTTAGTTTATATATAAGCACCTCTACAAAAAACTGAAGATATTCTTTTACTAATAATTGTTTTCTTTTTGGAGTACTGCTCAAGTCCTTACCACAGTGTTGTGATTAAGTATCAATACAAAAAATAGGCTGAACTGGAAAGGCGTCTTTGAATATGCCTTTCCCCTACAGTGAAATATAACACTTGCTGTTAGGAGTCTGTAACTATTTGTCTTTTATATTTGGCTGTTAAGGTATGTGCATCCATTTTATTTACACTTGTCAAGTCTTACTGGATGTGCACCTGATGCACAGAGTGACGATCTTCGTCCAGTACCCACTGGATAAAAGACAGACCTCCTAACAGGCCATAGTGGGGCCAGTGGGAAGACACAGGACTAGAGGAAGATTTAAATCAGAGGCTCAAGTCCTCCCGGGATCTCTCAGCAAGTGGGAAAGGAGCAGGGCATGGTGCTTAGTAAGGCACCTTTATTTAAAAGGTGACAGGAGGACCGCAGACCCAACTGAACACTACTAAGTGAAGGAACTAAATCTAGACAACCCCAAGCTGGCTGTGTCTCCCTGAGGGTCCGACATTTTTTTTTTCTTTAGGGACAGACTGTATTTTATATGGAAATATGTTGGTATCCAGAGTTAGCCATAAGGATTCTGCTTCACAGCTATTTGAGGAATGCTTTCATATGATACAGGAGATATCTGCAGCAACAGGTAAATTAGCTAATCCTTCAAAAGAAAATGAAAACAAATTAATTGGGTCTGCAAGTCATTTAAACATGAAAACAGACAATTTTATGGCCTTTAGCAGTTGTACTTTTTTCAGGATCCTGATTGTTATTTCTATCAGACACATTATATATGTTCAGTAAATAGATATTATCAATGTCAGCATTTCTAAGGATGACAGCACAGGATGGGTACTGGGTTGAAAGAAGACAGATTGCACAGAGTCCCAAGGTGTGCATAAGTAAAACAAGTTAACAATAAATCCTGCTTCTGATTTTTTTTTCTACGTTTCATGTAGGCTTCCCCACTTTTAAAAATATCTGTTTTCATTGAAGGCTTCAAGTTTGGGAAGAACTTAAGGATAAATAAAGGAACAATTTGGTAAACATGGGTTGAGTCAAGTCAAATCCAGCATGAAGCAGTGTTTCTGCAAATTCGGTTACATACTTTTATCTCACTGTTAAAAGTTACGTGATCAGATGATTCTAAAAATATTGTACTTTTTCCTTTGGGAAATGTTCAAATGTGTAATGTTCTTAAATATCACAAAACACTGTAAGTTCTAGGCCCTGGTTTGGATGTCTTTAAATGATCCTGATGTATTACATATAAATTGCTGCCATCAACACCTTGTACGACAGAAGGTCTTCTTAAATTGGTTCTGTTGGTTTACTGATGCTATTACTTTGTTCTATAACTCAGGCATTAGATATTTTGAATACTCAGAATGTTATTTTGAGTGGTATCGACAGAGTTGATAGCTACAATGAGTTTAATGTTGCTTTAAAGTTGAAAATGAAGATACTGGTGGGTGGCACATAGGACAGGTAGCATATCTGACAGGATGACTGGCACTAGTTAGCGATATGGCAAAGGAGAAGTGGCGGATGATATTCAGCATCACGTAGAAATCCACCGGTAAAAATAGTACCTTAGATCCTTGTGTCAAGCCAAAATTCAGAAAATAATTCAGAATTTCTCTCCAGATAAAACGAAACAAACAGATGCCCAGATCCATCACCTGACTGACCTGTATGTCTGCCTTTGCATTTTACAGCAAAGTTCAGTCTCATTGTAATGCTAGGAGTGGACAAAAGGAGTGAATCTGTGTCCTTTGTTTTTGCCTTTCATCTCATTATGCAATCGCTCCCTTGTGTGAATGAGTTATCCCTTTGACGGATCTGTTTTTAAAAACTGCCTAATTATGTTCAAAAGCAAAGTGATCTACAAAGTACTGAGGAGTCAACAGCCTGATCTACATACATGGGTCATGCTGGATGATTTCTCCGATCCAGTTGTTTCGTTGTGGGCACATAATTCTGGAAACCACTGCACGTGATATCGGTGGACACTGGGATCTATAATGTCAAAACACACAAGCAAAAGGAACAGGTCAAGTGTTCTCAAAACATGGGAGAACAGGAAGGGAGAAAACAAAATCCTAAATGTTATCAAAGACTGCTTGAGCAAAGGGAAATTTGAGGTTCTGTATAAGTTAGTGCACACATAAAATATGCACAGAACTGTGCGGCACACAGAACAGACCTTAATGTAGACCCGGGACAAGAACTAATACCACAATTATAATACTGTTTCATTAATTTAACAAAAATATCACACTGATGCACAATGTTAGTGACGCGGAAAGCGGTGTGTGTGAGGCACTGGATGGAAGTCTCCAGGTCTGTATGGTCTTTCTGTCCACCTACAAATGCTCAATAAAAAAGAACTGCCTGGGTAAGCCAAATGAGGCCTGAAAGTTTGTACAATTCAGATTTGATTTAATCATTAAGAACAAAGTTAGGAGAAAAAGTAGTGCAATGTCAAAGGAACAACTGCGTTGAAAGTAGAAATAAGATCATTAGTAAAGTAATAGCCAACTGACTCCAAACATATTTTGAGAATAACCTAGCCATGGTTTTAATGGTGAATAAACTCCAAGGAGAAAGGGTAATTCTTAGCAGCAGCTCTCTGAATTCCCATGTCACAAGAAGGGATAAGGAAGATAGAAAGGTTACCAAACCGATGCAAAAACCAAAAACATTGTTAACGACCTTGAAAAACTGGGCAATAGGATATATTCCCTGTTAAAATATGGTCATAACAAAGTTTCCATATCCGAAGAAGTTTTCCTGCGTTGTGTGTCCATATCTTTTTTTCTTTTGTATGCTGTATGGCGGGGTCACATTTCATTCTTTTTCCACTTGAGTATCCCGTTCCATGCAGCACCATTTGCTGATGTGTTGCTGTTGTCGTTGGTTTCCTTGTTTGTTTGGTAAGTGCTTGGGCGGGGAATCGAACCCGGGTCTCCTGCATGGCAGGTGAAAATTCTACCACTGAGCTATCCTTACAGTCCCATGTCTTTTTTTAAAAATTGATATATATTATATATTCATATACCATGTAAACATCCAAAGTGTACAATCAATGATTCGTCACACCATCCCACAGCTGCACATTTATCACCACAATCGACTTTTTTCCTCTTTTTTGGTGAAAAATAACATATATGAAAAAGCAATAAATTTCAAAACATACCACAACATTTGGCTGGAAGAAGAGATTTCAGAGTTTGGTATGGGTTACAGTTCCACATTTTTAGGCTTTTACTACTACCTGCTCCAAGACATTGGAGAGTAAAAGAAATTTCAATATAATGATTCGGCACTCATATCCATTTTTAAACCCGACCTTCTCTGTATGACTCCCCCATCCCCTTTGATCTCGCCCCCACTTTTAGGGGTATCTGGGCTCTGCCCACGCTTGCCCTCCATGGGGGAAGGGCCTTGATAGCAGTGTGTCCGCAACTTTGATCCCTGATGAAATATGACCGGGCAGGGGGAACGCTGGCCCTTTCAACATTTTTGCTCCTGGTGGAGTAGCATATTTTCTGTACATTTCTTTACTGGGACAATAAAGTGAGAGAAAGGACAAAATGAAGACAAGCAAGTCACTGAGTGTGGGAAAGGAGGAAAAGAGGTTTTGACGGCCTTTGGTTTATTAACCAGCCCGGTGTGTCAAAGGGGTGTGAAACTCAGGGCTTTGCTGGTGATTAACATCTTGTCCCAAGTGTTCCCACCAAGTGTTTGAGGGGGTTTCACACAGGCGAAGTCTTTGATGAAATGGGGTTGATCTAGTGGGAACTTGCTTTGAGCCCTTTGGAACCAGAAAAGAAGAATGGATATAAAGCAGACACAAACAGTCTTGGGTTAAAAGAAAAATCATTTACTTATAGTTTTTCATTCTTACAGAGCAGACATCAAGGCCTTGGGGGGCAGGGTGGGCAGGGAATCAGCCATTCTGTGTGGGGCTGATCGGTGCACCGGGGTGCTCCCCCCATGGGGCTTTCTACTCCGGAGCAGAAAGGAACTACCCAGAGGCTGCCGTCCTCATGGCTCTTACACACCCCAGGGGCAGACGGATAAAAACAAAACGCAGCGATAAGAGCCTGGCAGGTTGGCAGCGGTGAGGGAGGAGGGCAGGCTGAAGGAGGAGGCCGTTCTCGTAGCGTGGCCCCGGGTCTCACTGACGAGCCCACTTTGGAGTCAGGACGTGAGGGAGGCTGGGCCGAGGCAGCTGCCACGCACACCCGCCTGTGGGCACAGAGGTCCCCTCCGCTGTAGCTAATTCATCGTTTGGAATGTCACTACCGCAACCGAGGAGCTGAATTGTTAATTTCATGTCACTTTAATTCAAGTTCACATTTAAACTGCTTCAGGGAGCAGGTACAGATTTTTAATCTCCTGGGGTCCATAATTCAACCCATCACAGGCCCCTCCTGTAGCTGCAAGCCAGCAATGCCATGCCGCATCCTCCCCAGGCTGCCTGGCTCTGCTTCCCTCACTCTGCTTCTTTTAAACTCCCTTGCAATCACAGTGGGTTGACTCAGATATTCAAGAGTAATCTTCCCATTCTGAGGTCAGATGATCATCATACTTAATTCCCTCTGCAACTTTAAATTTCTTTTGCCATGTAGCATAACATATCCACAGCTCCTAGAGGTCAGGCCACAGGTATCCTTAGGTGACCATCATTCTATCGAACACACATTGTTTGTACGAAATACTTAGGTGCTCAGAGAGTAATAAGCACTTAACAAGTTTATATTTTATTTATCACATAAAAGCAATATAATTTTTGAGACAACATAAATGCATTATAGCAGACATAGGACAAACTAAAAAATAAAACTATTCTTACAAGATCACATGTTAATTTTTTCCTTTTTTTTTTCGCATGGGCAGGCATCAGGAATTGAACCCGGGTGTTTAATAGGTCAGGTGAGAACTCTGCCTACTGAGTCACCGAGGCCCGCCCTCTGATACATTAATTTTACATTCTTAGATTTGGTCTCAAAACTCACTTTTTCAAAAACATACTTCTAGAATCACAGTGTTCAGAAGTTTTAGAGGTCATTTTGCCCAGCATCTAGTGACATTTACACTTAAACGTTATTCCAAGGCAGATGGAAACACCCTGTGAGCTTAACAGGCTCCAGAGAAAGAAATTGGATTATCTTGTTCAACTTTGTCTTTCTACCTAAAATCCTCAGGCTCTGCCTTCCTTTGGGCTTGCATAGTTAGCAGCTAAGGGTCCCTGTGTCCTGGGAGTAATGGCAGATACCCTCCTCCCTCTGGAGGGCCCCTCCCCTCATAGTCAGCTTCAGATGACCCTGCCAACGTGTGAGGGAAAGAGTTCAGAAAAGCCAGGCACGTGCGCTGCAATGGACACACAGCCAAGTATGGGTGTACCCTGTGACCACAGCCTCGTGTGTACGGGTGTGTTTCAAGCCAAAATCAAGTTACCTCTTTTCCCCTGGAATTGATCTCTTTTTTTTTTGTCAGATCTGTAATTGAATATATAATAAAATAAACTGTGTAATCCTATGTACCCTCATTTTTTAAAAAACCATTAACATAATTTCCTGATTGTTTTTATAAAAGTTTCTATACTTGAGAAAATCACTGATATTCTGTACATTTATTTCAAACATCGGACTATTTAAAGTACTGTGCGTCTGTGTGTGTGTGCGTCTGTGTGTGTGTGTGTGTGTGTGTGTGTGTGTGTGTGTATATTCAAAGCAAACATGGTTCCTTATTTGTCATGGACTCAAATCAATGTCATATGGGAATACTGATCATATTACTGCTTACTGATATAGTGCAACAAAGGTTAACCTCCGCTCAACAGCCAAATTTAACAAGATTATTATATTTTATAGTATTTGTATTACAAATACTTTTAAAGTGTTGAACTTTGTTGTCTGCAAAGGAGAAAACATTGCACACTGCAAATCGGTCCTATGCCTTTATGAAGCCTTGTGAGACTCGGGTACAACGGCCCTTCTCCTCCCTCTTGCTCTCCTGTTGCCTCCTGTCTTTGGCTACTCCTGCTACACGGACAAGTAGCCATAAGAGTTCCCACATTTATAGGCATCATTCTGATCCTCACAACAAACCTAGGAAGTAATCTATAACTTTCCCTTTAATTCATCATGTTAACAGAATAAAGAAGAAAAATTAATTGATCTTTTCACTAGGAGAAGAATATTTGATCAAGAGTAATACCTATTCACGATAAGGAACTTTTCAAACTAGAATAGGGAAATTTATTGATCCTATAAAGGGTGAGCTCAGAAACATTACACTAAACTTCATGCCTGCTCTCAGCACTTTCCGTCAACAGAGTATGAAAGTCTTAGCCAGGATTAAGGTCTGGGATGAAGTAAAATGTCAGAGGCATATATATAATCCCCATTATTCACAGTCTTCATGATTGTTTTTCTAGAAAAATGGTAAAGAATCATCAATTGGAATATTATATTATCAAGACAATGTAGCAATACTGTTGGAGTTACAGTCATTATATAAATATATTTTATCTACTGGTGGCAAAAATTAGAAAATGAAATTGAGAAAAAAGTGTGCTATCTACCATAGAGTAAAAAGAAACACAAATACCTTGGAACAATCATATAAAACGTATTATACTCTCTCCACAATATATTATAAAGCAATACTGAGAGAAAAATATAAAACCTGAATAAAGGGTTATACCATGTTCATGGATTAGAAAGCTACAAAGGTTAAGACTGTGTGGTATTAGTATAAGGTGGAAAATGTGCCAAATGACACTACAGAAGGTCCAAACATTAACCTGCTGATATATACGAGATTTAAGGCCAAGGTGGCACTGCAGAGCTTTGGGAATGGGACTATTTTTAAATAAATGTTGCAGGCCCACTGAGATCAGTAGGGGCAAGAAAACAAAGAACAGTGACTACCCATACAAAAGTTGATTTTTCATGTGCAAAAATCAACTCTGGGCTAGAGAACCTAAGATAGTAAAAGGTAAAATGATTCAGTTTCTGAAAGATAACAAAATAAAGTATCTTCATGATTTCTGATTAAGCAAAGATTTCCTAGACAAAACATAGTAAGCATCAAGCCTAAAGGAAACAAAAAGATGACTTGAACTTCATTAAAATTTAGAATCATTAAAGAAGTGAAAAAGGCAAGAGTGGATCAGAGTGGGGCAAATACGCTTGCAATAAATGAAAACAACAAATGAATCATACACTCACAATATACTAAAAACAAACAACTCTTACAGGGTAGACTGACTAAATAGTCGAGGAGGCACTGCAACGGAGAGAAGCTCTAAAAGCCAGAGAACTTGTGAAAAGGTGCTCGACATCTTGGGCATGGGAAAATGCAAACCCAAATAGCAGTGAGAGATTACTACACATAGCACAGAATGGCAAAATTTAAAAGAACTGCAAATGACACATGGCAAGGAGAATGTGAGACAAAGAGAACTATCCTTGCCTGCCTGTGGCAGGGAAAACTGGTACAACCACAATGGAAAAGTGTATCTTCTACAGCTCAGCACACTCCAACTCCATGGGAGAATATGTGCATACATACATCAAAGGGCAAGTCCACGGGTGTTCCTGGCAGCACTGTTCTTAATAGTGACTCTGGAAACAAGCCAAACTTCCACCAACAGCTTGACTGATACATAAATTGAGGCCTAATCAATCAAGAGACTAATATACTGCAACGGAAATCAGTAAATTATTGCTACATGCAAACGAATGGATGAATGTCCTAAAAATAACATTTACTGGAACATGCCAAATACAATATAGACTGTAAGATTCCATCGTGTACATTTTAAATGCAAATCAAATTTTAGAAATCGGTATGGCAGTGGGTCAATAATATAAGATGAATATTCTAAAAGGTAACAAAAAAATAAGAGGAATCTGTTCTAAGAATAAATGTTCACTACATCCAATCATAAAACAGAAATGCTGAAGGAACCTAAACGTTTCACTCTAATGAAATAATGATGTGTGTGTTGGTGTTTAAATATATAACGGTATATCGTTACATACTTATATAATTACAATATAGAATTCTTATATAATTACAATATAGAATTCTATAAAATATGAAAGTAAATGTGTGTACATATTATATGTGTATAAACACACAAATACATATATTCAGTTTTATCTTTAACAGTGAAAAACAAATGCATTTTAGTTCCTTTTAGAAACTTCTAAAAGGAGTTAGTAGAATTTCTAAAAGGAAACCCAACAAAATGCCTTTTCCATACAATGATAGGTACCTTTTTTTAAATTTCCCAAACTGCCTTTATTATGAGTGTGCCTTTTTTTTAAATTAACACCAGTTTCAAAGAAAAGTTACACCTCAAAATAATAAATATTTTGAGTATTTGAGTCATAAGATCAATTTCCAAGGAAAGATAGCAAGAGAGACCAATATTCTAAAATCACAAAACTTAAGCACTTATTATCAACTGCAAAATGGTACATAGATTCCCAGGAATCAACATCAACTCTTTCAGACTTCAAAAACAGCAAGGCAGGGCTGTGAGGGTAGCTCAGTGGTAGAATTCTCGCCTGCCATGTGGGAGACCTGGGTTGGATTTCCGGCCCATAAACTCTGCCCGCCCCCGACCCGCCCCAGTCAACAAGTGGTGCTGCAATAACGGGATAGTCACATGGAAAAAGAATGACATGTGACCCCATCATACAGGATACAAAAACCAAAACAAAAAGACAAAGTCAAGAAAAAAAAAAATAAGGAAGCAAGTAAGTGTTTCATTCAATGACTATTATTTCCTATCAGTACTGGGATTTGGCACATATTCTTTCCCAAATTCAGGTCTATCTCTGTGCTATTTAAAACAATAAATAACAATAACAAACAAGCAAAAAAGCGGTTCACACACACCTTCGGTCTTTTTCCAGTAGACCTTGACCTGCAGTTGGTTGTCCTGATAGAACGGAGCTCCGATTTCCAAGAGCCGAGTGGGCCGTCGTTTCTGAAAAGGGGGCTGTACTGGAATCACACCTTTTCTAGTTTTCTCCAAGTGTTCTTCTACAACAAATACAAAGTACAGCAGTCTAAAGTACTTGTTAAAAAGATAACCAAAAATGTCCATCAACAGACAGTTGGCTAAACAAACTGTGACATTTACATAAGATGGAATATTATGCAGCTGTAAGACAGAATAAAGTTGTGAAGTATGTAACAATATGAATGGACCTTAAGGACATTATGCTGAGTGTGATTAGCCAGAAACAAAAGGACAAATACTGTATGGTCTCACTGATATGAACTGACATTAGTGAATAAACTTGGAATATTTCCTTGG
>PVIY010007614.1:34618-81230 GCA_004026745.1 Myrmecophaga tridactyla | reverse complement strand
ACTAGAACACTCATCATTCATTTATCTCAAATTGCAAGTTTGTTTTTTTTTTTATCTGAACCATGGTCAATGTCTGAACAAATGGGGTCCATGTTAGTTTGGAGGAAGGAAAGAAATAATACTGGATACACTGCCATCAAGGTCTGACACAATCAACTAATATCCTTATACTTCCCGCAGCACAGAGTACTTCAAAAAAACCCCACGTAGTTCACTCTTCATTTCCTTTTTGCATATGTATGTATTGGCCATGGAAAATAAGAATGGGTTAACAAGGAAGTGCTATATCCTTAAAGATGTCCTTCTCAAATTTGAAGCGGAGTACTGGAAATCCCAAGTTCTGAGCTTCTGGGGAAGAGTAGTTTGCAAAGTGAAAGAAAGGATGTTATACTTTAACACAAGTGAAGCTGTGACATGGAGATGTGAAGCTGGGAACAGATGCTGAGTAGATAGATGCTCAGAGAAGGGATATAAGAGAAATAATTTGTCATTTGAGGAAAGTATTGCCAAATTTTGAGAGGATAGCAGACCCTCTTTCATAAGGAAATTTGAAATGAAAATACCCATGCATTTTAGTGCTTTCTTTTATTTTAGTGCTGCTGATTATATGAGTGAATGTTTCTTTAAACTTTAAAAAGTTATGGAAACTTTCCCCCCAATTGATATTTCAATTTTTTTTAAGTTTTTTTATTTTTAAGATTTTTTATTGATATATATTATATTCGCATATCATGTAATCATCCGAAGTGTACAATCAATGGTTCACAATGCCATCATATATATTTGATTGCTGTGCATTTATCATCACAATTGACTTTTTTTTTCTTTTTTGTGAAAAACAACATATATACAAAAAAGCAATGAACTTCAAAGCACATCACAACAGTTAGTTGTAGAACAGGTTTCCGAGTTTGGTATGAGTTACATTTCCATAATTTTAGGTTTCTACTTCTAGCTGCTCTAAGATACTGGAGACTAAAATATTAATATGATTCAGCAATCACACTCATTTGTTAAACCCTATCTTCTCTGTATAATTCCACCATCACCTTTGATCTTTCTCTCACTCTTTAGGGATATTTGAGCTATGCCCATTCTAACTTTTTCATGTTATAATATGGGATAGGGGGGTGGAACTAGTGGATGCTCTGGAGAGGCTGGCCTCTCTGCATTTCAGGACTTATCTGGTCCAGGGACCCATCTGGAGGTTGTAGGTTTCTGGAAAGTTATATTAGTGCATGGAGCCTTTTAGAATCTTATATAATACCCAAGGTGTTCTTTAGGATATGTAAACTTTTCATACATGCACTTAAAAATGTTCTAAAACTTTTATGTGGAAAGAATGTAAATACTGAACCCCATAGTCAGCATTGTACATTCAAAAGCATATGTATATATCTTCAGAAATGAACAAACTTCACAGAACCTGATATTGTCTTAAATATCTGTGATATGATATTTAAAAAAAATTTTTATTTATTTTTTAAATAGCAAAAAAACACCAAACAAATGTTCTTATTTTGACCATTCCATTCTACATATATAATCAGTAATTCACAATATCGTCACATAGTTGCATATTCATCATTGTGATAATTTCTTGTAACATTTGCATCTATTCAGAAAAAGAAATAAAACGAAAACAGAAAAAAAATTTATACATACCTTACCCCTTATCCCTCCCTTTCATTGATCACCAGCATTTCAAACTAAATTTATATTTAACATTTGTTTCACCTATTATTTATTTTTATTCCATATGTTCTACTGGTCTGTTGACAAGGTACATAAAAGGACCATCCGACACAAGGTTTTCACAATCACACAGTCACATTGTGAAAGCTATATCATTATACAATTATCTTTAAGAAACATGGCTACTGGAACACAGCTCTACATTTTCAGGCAGTTTCCTCCAGCCTCTCCATTACATCTTGAATAATAAGGTGATATCTACTTAATGCATAAGAATAACCTCCAGGATAACCTCTCGACTCTGTTTGGAATCTCTCAGCCATTGACACTTTGTCTCATTTCACTCTTCGCCTCTTGGTCAAGAAGGTTTTCTCAATCTCTTGATGCTGAGTTTCAGCTCATTCTAGGATTTTTGTCCCACGTTGCCAGGACAGAAATTTATTAGTCATTTATTTATTAATACTCTCTAATAAACTATTTAGGTGGGCAATAATAACACAGTGTCTATTGTATTGGAACATAAGACAGGAACATTTGGTCAATAGGAAAAGACAGGCCTGAGCCAAGAAAGTATCATGAGAAGATACCAAGTTGGGTAAGTCACTCTCAGAACTTCAGCATGTAAAGTGCCTGCAGTGAGATAACAGATAAACCAAAGGACAAAAGATTGAGTGAAGACTATTATTCTGGTCCAGTCCTGAAAGAAGAGATAGTTAAAATTAAAAAGTGAAAAAAAAATTTGTGGGTTAATGTAAGAAACACTTCAGGCTGTACAGAACTCCTGTCCACCAATTTCATCAAAATGTAAGAATAGTAAGAGAAAAGCCTTTGAAAAACTAAAAAAAAATACCCCGTTTCCTTATAAACAAGTTTATTTTCCTTCACAAATGATGAAAGTATAATTCGATTTACAAAAAGATAAACAGTTTTGAAGGTGATTGGATTTTCCATATTATATCCAAAGAACTAGTCTTTGTTTTCCTTGAAGGTATGATTAGAAATAGAAAAATGTAGACAGGGTGTGGTGAGTTTGCTTGTTGTGTTGGCTGGAGGGAGATGCCACATCTGAGCAACAAAAGAGGTTCCCTTAGGGGTGACTCTTAGGCCTAATTTTAAGTAGGCTTGACCTATCTTTTGTGGGATTAAGTTTCATATGAACAAACCCCAAGACTGGGGGCTCAGCCTATAGCTTTGGTTGTCCTCACTGCTTGTGAGAGTATCAAGAATTCAATTTGGGGAAGTTGAATTTTCCCCCTTTCTCACCATTCCCCAAAGGGGACTTTGCAAATACTTTTTTATTCACTGTTCAAATCACTCTGGGATTTATCAGGGCATCACCCTGGACAAACCCATAAAATCTCATGTCCTACTCAAGGTTCCATGTACTTATGGTGTTCAATTAAGCTGTCTACATAAGTTATATTAGGAAATGCATGAGTCAAAATATAAATTTTGTACCAAATAAACATTTTTGCTTTAGTCTGTGATATGATTTTTCATTAGAGATATCAATATGATTCAGCAATCATACTCATTTGTTAAACCCTATCTTCTCTGTATAATTCCACCACATTTGATCTTTCTCTCACTCTTTAGGGATATTTGGGTTATGCCCATACTGACTTTTTCATGTTATAATATGGGATAGGGTGATGGAACTAGTGGATACTCTGGAGAGCCTGGCCCCTCTTATGTTCCAATACAATAGACATTGTGTTATTATTTCCCACCTAGACAGTTTATTAGAGAGTACTAATAAATAAATGTTGCTTAGCATATATTTATATAGTAGTCCATCTGTGAGTGTTATGGTCCAACATTTTCTAAACAGGTTTCTGTATGACAATACTACCAACAGATGATAATGCATGCTCTCTCTCTTCTGCATAATTAAAAAAAAATGGTCCATCTGAGCTATGCTTTCTCTGCTTATCTTTCTTTAGTCCATTATTATCCAAACTTCTCTGACTAAAATAAAGATTCTTTTATGCCATTTCTGCAAATGTAGATATTTATAGATATTTACATGTATATTCCTTGCTATACCTGTTGGGAAAGCTGGCTTAATCTAATGTTGTGACTCTAAGGATGGCAATTTGGGGTGGCATACTTTTGGCTAGGAAGGTAGATGAATGGATCTTAGAGAATGACCAAGGAAGAAACCCAGGGAACCGCAATATTCACGGGACTATTAGGGAGGAAGAGAAGACAAGGAAGGTGAGTAAGAAGAAGCAATCTGCAAATCAAGAAAGATGGTATCACATAAATTCAAAGAAGAGAGAGTTGTTGAAGGCATTCATACTGCACAGGCAGAATAATATTTACAAAGCAGTTAACTAGGAGGTGATAAGAGACCATAGCTGATGGAAAGCAGAGGCATAAACCAGAGCAAGTGGCAACAAATTAGCAAGTGTGACTTTACATCCTTGAAGTTTGTATTTGAAAGGAAAGAGAGAGGGAGAGAGGACACACAGCCAAGGAAAACATTTGTTTAAAGATGAGAAGATTTGAACCCTTCTCAGACTGAGGAGAAGAGCCAAAAGAAAAAAGTGGAGAATCCATGAAAAAGAGATAGGTTGGGCATACAAAAGTTTGGAGCAGATGCTACATTTTCTGAAGTTATGGGGACAGAACATTTTGTGTGGGAGTGGGGAGGATAGGAAATTGAAGAAATTCACCAATAGTGGACTCTGTTTTCTTTGTGAAATAAGAGGTCACAAATTAGGCTGAGCATGAGAGAGAGGTTGTTTCAGGTTAAGAGTACTAATAAGACTAACTAAAATTAGGCATGACTGTTAAGGAAAATGACATTAGGCTGATCAGTGGAAGGTAAAAGACTTTGGTTCCCAGGAGAATGTAGCTAACATTTTCTTTAATTTCTTCTCCCAACCATCTTATAGAATAGTTATGATGATAATTTAAGAAAAAAACTAAGATGAAAAAACCTATAGACAATAATGCTTATAGTCCATTAGACTGGACTGAGACTTGTTGGATTGACAAAATAATCAGTGGTATATTTAATACGCCCTGTTCTATAGCTTAGCCAGCCACACCTGCCGAGAAGAAATTGAAGAGATCCAACTTGTTTGACTACCAGTGAACCAATGTCCAGCAGCAAAACAAAAATGACACTAACTCCTGCCAAATAACTTATTACAGGAAATTTATTACACAAATGATGAAAGACATGATGAGACAGAGAGACAATAAGGAAACCCATGATTTAGGTATGATGAAAAGCCCCTGACAACCCTAAGACTGCAAGTACAAGCAAAGTTAGTGTTAAGACAGCTCAGAAGGCAGGGAAGAAAGGCAAGGACAGAGAACATTAAATTACTGCTTGCAGGGAGTGGTGATCACAAAGACAGGTCCTATCCCTTGTGAGATAAAGCCACAGAGGAGATGTGTGGAGGCTGAGGGGGGGATAATTCACAATGCATCTCGTTTTCTCTGGCTCTCCACTCTTCTGCTACTACTTCCCATTGACTGAAAATACCCAGAAACCACAGGACAAGGGAATACGAAAATATAGTTTCCTGACACACAGAGCAGAGCAGGAGATGGGCAAGGAATAAATCGGAAAGCAAACAGGCAGATATCTTACAATTCAGAGACATGGGATTTATAATGACTTGAAAGACAGGAAGCCACTTTAGCATTAGTGCCCAGTTTTATTTCTGAGGCAAATGCACCCAGGTCATCTACTTGTCCCCTTAAAATCCATAAGAGGAAAGCAGAGTCAGAAGAAGAAACAGATTGAGCACTATGCCTTGCAGAGTTCCCTGACTCTTTTTTTTTTTTTTTTTAACATGGGCGGGCACCAAGAATCGAACCTGGGTCCTCTGGCATGGCAGGTGAACATTCTTGCCTGCTGAGCCACCATGGCCCACCCTCCCTGACTCTTGAGTCTTCCAAGTTACAAGAGCTAGGGAGGAGGCAGAATTTTTCAGGTCAATCTCTTAGATGAATCCCTTTCTTTAGCCTCATTGGCAGTATCTTCTTTGCAGACTGGTTATTTCCCATTACTACAGACTCCATTCTTCCTCTTTATGGGAACTTAGCTTTTTAAGACTCTACTGCCTGTGAATGGCTCGGTTGTCATTTCATGGGAGGGTGGGGTGGTTTGTACTCCTCCCAGGCTTTAGATGATCCTTAATTGCCTTCTGACCCCTGTTTTAACAGAAAATCCACTCAATTAGCTGTTTACCTTTTGGTTGTTCCTTAATAGATTAGTTTTGTGTCTTACTCCAGACTGCTCTTAGAAAGAAGTTGTTGCCTTCTTTCAAGCATTATAAGGTAACCCCTGTTTCTGCCCACTTATGTACAGGTTACAGTAGCATTCCTATTTGTAATGGCAATATGCTATGAAGCTGAATACTATAACCCCAGGTATGTAGCAGATAAATTTGTTGGATCATTAGCTCACTGAAAGCACAGACTCTACTCAACAAATAATTGCAGATTGACAGGTAATTTTCTTTAGTGCTTAGACAGAGTGTCTTCAAACCAAAATCAGTTGAAAGCAACTAAAATATCCACTTACTTACAGAAATACCAAGAAGTTTGCATACAGCATGCTTTTCAAAAATAATTGGCCTTTGTATTAGTAATATGAGAGTCTCTACAAACCATGTCAAACTAGCACAGACGAATTCATATTCAGTTTTATTCTATTAAAATACTGGTAACGTAACTTCTATGAAGAGAGGAAAAATATTTGGAAATGTTCCTGATGTTCCATGGCTAAAGTAAGATTATATATAAAGGTAAAAAGAAATAGATGTATATAGACAACAGTTATATCTCCACTAACCTCTAAACTGTTTTTCACTTTTATTCTCTGAGAACAAAATACAACCTCTTCACAAACTGGCTTATTCTACTTGACGTTTTTAGCAGAGATTTAAATCTAAATGTCTTCTCAGCTTGGTAGGGTAGCTCAAACAGCAAAGGTCAGGCTAGCTGACAGAAGCCAACTCAGGAGGTGAGTCATTGTTATTTACAAACATAAAGAAAGTAGATGACAGTGAACTTGGAAAATGAAAATGAAAATTCAATGCTTGCGCTGAAATAAAGAATAACACAAGTTGTCCAAAACAATTCTCCTCTTCGTAAATCAGATGTGAAGACCAGAAAGAGAATAATATTGTATATTACTTTGTCTTCCTCCATTGTTCACTGTCCTTTTCCTCATTTTAACCTCTTAGTTAACCTATTCGTTTGAGTTTTCCTCTTCATTCAACAAATATTTACTGAGTTATGTACTGTAGGATTGGACTTAAGCCCTGCAGATCGTTCATTCATTTACTTACTTCAATTTTTATAAATTCTACAAATTTTTTGTGTGTGTCTTCTATGCATTAGGCATTATTCAATGTGCTGGCAAAACAACAATGAATAAAACAAAGTCCCCGCCTTCTGGAGAGAGGAGAGACAAGTTGAATGAATAAATGTATTAATTAAATAAAATATATAAAAGGCTACACAAGTGGTAAATTTTATAGAAAAATCTAAATAGAAAGGGAGAAAAAGGTGGTTAGGGAAGTTTCAACTTGTTAAAAAAGATCAAAGAAGGACCCTCTAAGAAGACAAAATTCAAGTTCTCTGTGACTTATCTCCCACCAGAGACGATGAGAGACTAAGCTATGTGGGTATTTGGAAGAAGAGTGTTCTAGGCAGAGGGGACATCGAGAACAAAGGATTGTGCCTGGAATGTTTGTACAACACCAAGGAAACCATTGTGGATTAGAGTGGGCAAGAAAGGGAAGAATAAATGTAATGGATTGGAGATGGGGAAACAAATCCTGAAAGACCTTTAGGCCATTGCCATTTTCTCTCAGTGGGATATGAAGCCATGGACACAGTTGGAGCAACAGGAACACTTCCGCTGCCTCGTTGAAGATAGGCTGAAGACAGGAAGTGTATTGACTGGGAAATGAGTATGGGAGTACCACGATAATCCAGGAAAGACACCATGGTGGTTTGACCCAGTTTGGTAGCAGTGGAGGAGGTATGAAGTACGTGGGCTAGGAATATTTTCTGAAGATAGAAGTAAGAGAATTTGCTAACAAATTGGCTATATTGTATGAGACAAAAGAGCAGAATCAGAAACGACTAGTTTGGCCTGAGCAAGTGGAGAAATAAAATTGCTTTTACTGAAATGTGAAAGCCTGTGGATGGGGAACATTTAGGAGCAGAGAAGACTGAGGGCTCAGTTTAGGTCAGGTAAAGATATATGGATGCTTATTCCATGCAAATGGAAATAAATTTTCTGTTGAATGGGGAGATTTTGCTACTGAAATTTAGTCTGGAAGATGTTCTTTTCCTGTTTAAAGCTGGGCTGACCAAAAAATTCCTCCTACCCTCATTAATACGCTCTGGGTGCTGCTGAATAATTTAGATAGATACAGCCTGGTATTATCTTGGAGGCAATGGAAACTAGCATGTGACAGAAGAAACATTGGAGGTTTTCTTCTTCTTCTTTTTTTTTTTCTTTTACATGGGCAGGCACTGGAAATCGAACCCAGGTCTCCAGCATGGCAGGCAAGAACTCTGCCACTGAGCCATCATGGCCCACCCATGCTGTACATTTTTTTTTGTGGGGGTGGTGTATGGTCCTGGAATCGAACCTGGGTCTCCTGCATGAAAGGTGAGCATTCTACCCCTGGACCACCCGTGAACCCAGGAATGCTGTACATTTTAATTGAGCTTTTTTTTTTTGCATGGGCAGGCACTGGGAATCGAACCTGGGTCTCAGGCATGGCAGGCGAGAACTCTGCCTGTTGAGCCATCATGGACTGCAACATTGGAGGTTCCTACATTACATCGACCTATGCAGTATCAATCAGAGACAGGGATACATGAAACAAGGAGGATGCAGTCAATGAAGAATGGACATTAGGATCTTGACATTCAGCAGGGAGAACTATAAAACTTTCCAAAATTAGTTTAGTGACCCTAATGCTAGAAGAATTCATTCTATTATTTAGCCATAAGGGAAAAGAAAAAGATTAGGAGAGAATATAGAATATGAATGGGAAGTTAACAAATTCTTGAAAACCAAGGACATTTCACTTAGCTATACCCAGCTTAAGCTTTCATCAATTCCTGAGTGAAGAGGTATTAGAAATTCCTATCAAATAGGAATTTCCTAGCTGTAATACACTACACTGTTGAATGACAAGGTACTGTGAATAATTAAAAGCTCTGAATTTAGGCTATTTTAGGTGCACATCCAAGCTTTCCCATTTTCACTAGCTGTGAGATTTTTTTGAAAGCTAATTTACATGTTTAAGCCTCAGCTTACCTGTTTATAAAATATATGTGTGTTAGCTAGGGTTCTCTAGAGAAACAGAATCAGCAGAAGATATCTGTAAATATAAAATTTATAAAAGTGTCTCTCATAACTGTGGGGATATAGATTCCAGGTCTGTAGGGCAGGCTGCAACCTGGCAGCACCAGTGAAGGTCCTCAACGAACTCTCAGGAGAGGCTGGCTGGCTGAAACAGGAAGAGAGATTGCCTCTTTTGATCTCTTTAAAAGCCTTCTGGTGATTAGATTAAGTGTCACTCATTGCAGACAACATTCCCCTTAACCGTGGATACAGCCAACATGGTCATGATTTAAGTCCATGAAATGTTCTCATAACAACAGACAGGCCAGTGCTTTCCTGACCATACAGCTGGGCACCACCACCTGGCCAAGTTGACACATGAACCTGAGGAGTCCACCCCTTGTCAACTTGGCAGCTATACACATCACCTTAAACTATATTTAATCTCTAGAAAACAATAACAGACACATTTTTCCCTTGCCTAATAATACTTAACTGTCCAACATAGAACCGGAAATGCTTTAAATCTCTCCAGAATAGGGTGCAAGTCGTTGGGTAATATTCGCTTTTAAACTTGATATCTTACAACTTAAATACTGTAATATGAACAAAAAGGCTTATGTCATATGATAGAGGGGATAAAGTGGAAAACAATGATATTTAATATATTCTTAAGTACATAGATATTAATTACAAAGCAAGGAAGAAATGTTTGTACCATTACAATCCTTGTTTCTGTAACTGACCATGTAGTCATGGTTCATATTTATCACTACCTTATTCCACTACCCATTCTATGCTCCCTTTACCCTCAGCAAGCACTTCAGCTGGCTTTGGTTCTTTGCCTGGTGGGGTGACCCAAACCTTCATTCCCGAAGTTTCAGAGTCATTGGTAGCTCTGCCTGGATTGGGCTGTTGACATTTTCCATTGATTTTAATCACAGGGCATGGTAGTACTAAGAGATGCCTAGGGGATCACCTATATTCCAGGAAAACTCTTCTTATCTCCATTGTGTAGTTGCAGTCCTGTTTCCCCCTGATAGTCAGGGTCAATCACCCCAGCCAGTAATGTAATCCCCTTCTTGGCTTGACCCAGGGGCATGAGTAGTCCATAGTGATCAGATGGCAGTCTTAGATTCCAGTTCAATGGAATCATTGTTGTTTCTCCTGGTGGAAGCACTCCCCCTTCTGGAACTAAAACCTGTAGACCAGCAGAGCTCAAGGTTGCAGGGACTAGAAGCAAAAGTTTTCCTAGAGGATGATTAGGGATAGTAGTGAGTGGTGCCACTCCCATTTCCACCCCTTGATTCCTGGATCTATGGATCCTGGCTATGGGAGAAATAGCACCATACGGTGGACACTGACTCAGAGCATATACAGCCTCCTGGAGAACATCACCCAGCCCTGCAAGGTATTACCACCTAGTTGGCTCCATAATTGAGTTTTCAAAAGGCCATTCCACAGTTCTATCAATCCAGCTGCATCTGGACGATGGGGAACATGGTAAGACCAGAGAATTCCATAAGCACGTGTCCATCCCTGCACTTCATTTGCTGTGAAGTGGGTTCCTTGATGAGAAGCAATGTTGTGTGGACTACCGTGATGATAGGTAAGGCACTCTGTAAGTTCATGGATGGTAGTTCTGGCAGAAGCATTGTGTGCAGGGAAAGCAAACCCATATCCAGAGTATGTATCTATTTTAGTTAGCACAAATCTCTGCCCCTTCCATGATGGGAGTGGTCCAGTGTAATCAACCTGCCACCATGAAGCTGGCTGATCACCTCAGGGTATGGTGCCATATAGGGGGCTGAGTGTGGGTCTCTGCTGCAGGCAGATTGGGCACTCAGCAGTGGCTATAGCCAGGTCAGCCTTGGTGAGTGGAAGTCCATGTTCCTGAGCCCATGCATAACCTCCATCCCTACCACCATGACCACACTGTTCATGAGCCCATCGGGCAATGAGAGGTTGCTGGGGAAAGAGGCTGACTGGTAACCACAGAACAAGTCATTTTATCCACTTGATTACTAAAACCTTCCTCTGCTGAAGTTACCCTCTGATGCACAGTTACATGGGACACAAATATCTTCATGTTTTTAGCCCACTCAGAAAGGTCTATCCACATACCTCTTCCTCAGACCTCTTTGTTATGAATTTTCCAATCATAGTCTTTCCAAGTCCCTGACCATCCAGCCAAACCATTAACAGTAGCCCATGAGTCAGTATACAAACGCACCTCTAGCCAGTTCTCCTTCCAAGCAAAATGAATAACAAGGTGTACTGCTCAAAGTTCTGCCCACTGGGAGGATTTCCCCTCACCACTGTCCTTCAGGGACATCTCAGAAAGGGGTTGCAGTGCTTTAACTTTTGGGTGGTACCTGCATATTGTGCAGAACCAACTATAAACCAGGTCCCAGTTTCCTTTTCCTCAGTCAATTCACTATAAGGAACTCTCAAGAGATCATAGTTCTGGCCAAGGAAAGAGAAGGTAATGTGGCAGAAATGCAGACCATGGGCATTTGGGCCACTTCCTCATATAGTTTACTGTGCCTATTTTTTGGTCATAGGAAGAGCCAGACACAGCAACTTATCCTTCACCTTAGAAGGGATCTCAACATGCCCCATACCACTGGACACCTAGAAATTTCACTGAGGTGGAGGGCCACTGTATTTTTGTTGGATTTATCTCCCATCCTCTAACATACAAATGCCTTACCAATAAATCTAGAGTAGTTGCTACTTCCTGCTCACTAGGTCCAATCAACATGACATCATCAATATAATGGAACAGTGTGATGGCTTGTGGGAGGGAGAAATGATCAAGTTCCCTGCAGAGAAGATTATGATATAGGGCTGAAGAGTTGATATACCCAAGAGGTAGAACAGTGAAAATATATTGCTGACTTTGCCAGCTGAAAGCAAACTGTTTCTGGTGGTCCTTACTGACATCTATTGAGAAAAAAGCATTTACCAGATCAATAGCTGCATACCAGGTACAAGGGGATGTATTGATTTGCTCAAGCAATGACACCACATCTGGAACAGCAGCTGCAATGGAAGTCACCACCTCGTTGAGTTTACAATAATCCACTCATCCTTCAAGACTTATCTATTTTCTGTGCAGGCCAAATAGGGAGTTGAATGAGGATGTGGTGGGAATCACCACCCCTGCATTCTTCGAGTCCTTAAAAGTGGCACTAATCTCTGCAAGCCCTCCAGGAATCCAATATTGCTTCTGATTTACTATTTTGCTAGGTAGGGGCAGTTTTAGTGGCTTCCCCTTGGTCTTTTCTATCATAATAGCACTCACTCCATGAGTCAGAGAGTTAATGTGGGGATTCTGACTGTTGCTCAGTATGTCTATACCAACTATGCATTCTGGAACTGGGGAAATAACTATAGGATGGATCTGGGGACTCACTGGACCCACTGTGAGATGGACCTAAGCTAAAACTCCAATGATCACTTGGCCTCCATAAGCCCCCACTCTGACTGGTGGACTAGAGTGACGTTTTGGGTCCCCTGGAATTAATGTCACTTCTGAACCAGTGTCTAATAATCCCAGAAATATCTGATCATTTTCTTTTCCCCAATGCACAGTTACCCTGGTAAAAGGCCTTCGGTCTCCTTGGGGAAGGCTTGGAGGAAGATTAACGGTATAAATTTGTGGCAGTATAAATTTTTTTGATTATTAATAAAAGATAGTTGGCACTCAAGTTAGGCAGACCAAATAAGACATTCCTCACTAATATTGTTTACTGGCTGGGTTGTGCTTATCAGTGGCATTTGAATTGAAACTTTAAGGATTATTGGATATTTTCCAGCTAAGGGGTAAAATCTATTCTAGAAAGAAGGCCTAGATATGAAAGAAGTGCTATAGTGTGAATGGGGTACAGGGTGCATGCACATGGGAACTAGCAGTCAGGGCTATACCTGCAGGATAGCATATTTCATAATAGGCTGAGGAACTTCACCATAGAACTTACAAAAAAAGAAAAACTTTTAATAGCCTTATCAGGATATAGTTAACAACCCAAAAGTGCATATTTTTACAGTATACAATTTGACTTATGTATACACTTGTGAAACCGTCCATACAGTAAAGAAACTATTTGCTCACATCCCTTTGTATTCCTCTCTCCTGCAAAAGCCTAACCCTCATTCTCAGGCAACCACTGATCTGCTTTGGTCACTATAGATTCATTTGCCTTTTAAAACAATCATATAAGAAACGGAAACATAGAACACGTATACTTCGCTGATCTAGCTTCTTTCACTCAACATAATCATGTTGAAGTTCAGCCATGTTTTATGAGTATATCAGTAGCTCATTCTTTTCATTGTTGAGTTGTATTTCATCATATGTGTACTAAAAAAATTATGTATTATTTCAACTGTGGGTGGGTATATGTATGTTTTATTTTCCAGTTTAGGTTTATTACAAAGCTGCTATGAACATTCATGTACAAGTGTATTGACATATGCTTTCATTTCTCTTAGGCAAATACCTGTGAGTGGAATGGCAAGGCCATATGGTAAGTGTTTGTTTACACTTTTAGGAAACTGTCAGACTGTTTTCCAAAGGAATTGTACCATTTCATATTCTCATCAGTACTGTATGGGAATTCAAGTTTGCTCCATATCCTAGCCAACCCATGGTATGGAAAAAGTGTTCCTTTTTTAAAAAAATTCGAGCCTTTTAAATACATATATAGAAATATCTCATTGTGGCTTCAATTTACATTTTCACAATGATTAATGCTGTTAAGCATGTTTTCATGTGTTTATTTGCTATGCATATGTCTTCTATCTTGAAGTATCTGTTCATATCCTTTGCTCGTTATTTTAATTGGGTTGTTTGTTACATTACTGTTGAGATTGAGAGTTCTAAAATATTCTGGATACAAGTCTTTTGTCAGATATGTGATGTATTTAAAATTTAATTCTATTGTGATCAGAGAACATACTTTGCTTGACTCAAAATCTCTTAAAATTGTCGGCACTTCTTTTATGGAACATTTTCTTCAATGTTCCTTGTACACTTCAAAAGAATATGTATTCTGCATTACTGGATGGAGTGATTAAGTTGTTTGATGACACTGTTGAACTCTTCTATATGCTTATTGATTTTCAATCTACTTGTTCTCTCAATTATTGAGAGAGGGTATTGAAGTCTCCAACTATAATTGTGGATTGATTGATTCCTCCTTCCAGATCTACAAGTTTTGTCTCATGAATTTTGAAGCTCTATTATCAGGTTCATAATCATTAAAATTCATATGTTCTCTTTATACATTGATCATTTTGCCATATAAAATGACCCTCTTTATTCCTGGCACTATTCTTTTGTTCTGAAATATACTTTTTCTAATATTAATAGAGCTACTACAGCTTACTTTGTATTAGTGTTAACATGCTAAATATTTTCCCATACTTCTCTTTTAACCCTTTTGTGTTTTGCATTTAAAATGGTTTCTTGTTAGTAGCTGTATTAGTCAGGTTATCTAGAGAAATAGAGCCAACAGTTGATATCTGTAAATATGAGAGTTATAAACGTGTCTCACACAACCATGGGAATGGAAGAGTTCAAAATCTGTAGGGTAGGCTGGCAGTGCCAATGAAGAGTCTGGATGAACTCCATAGGAGAGGCTTGCTGGGTGAAGAAGCAGCAAAAAAGCCTCTCTTTCTTTAAAGTCTTCAACTGATTGGATTGTCTCATTGTTGGGAGCTGCACCTTAGTCAATTGCAGATGTAATCAGCAGCAGATGCAATCAATTGACTGATGATTTAATACACCAGCCTTCCGGTTTGTCAATCAGCCATGAAATCCCTTGCTGCAACAGTCAGGCCAGTACTTGCCTGAGCAGACAACTGGGCATCATCACCTGGTCAAGTTGACACCAGAACCTACCCATCACAGTAGCATACAACTGGGACTTGCTTTTTCTCTCATCTGAAATTCTTTGCCTTTTACATTGGCAAAGTACGCAGACCATTTACATTTCATGTGATTAAGATATTGTTAAGTTCAAATATGCCACCTTTCTATTCATTTTCTATTTTGTTCATGTGCTTTTTATTCAATTTTCCTCTTTTTCTACAACTTTTTTTGATTCATTTGGTTTTTTAATTGTTCCATTTCAGGTTTGTGGTTCTTTGTAGGTTCTTGAACTATAATTTTTATTGCATTATTTTAATGGTTGCTATAGGGTTTATAATATATATTTTTAACTTAACACAGTCTACCATAAAGTGATATTATGCCACTTCCCTTATAGTATAAGAACCTTACAAGAGTATATTTCAATTTCTCCCTTCCACTCTTTGTATATTTTGCCATACTTTTTACCTCTGACATATGTTATAAAATCCACAATACATTCTTATTATTTTGCCTTAAGCAGTCAAATATCTTTTAAAGAGATTTTGTTACTACAAAAAAGTCTTTTATATTTACTCAGTACTACTTCTAGTATTCTTAATTTCATGGTAGACATTCGGATTTCATACTGAGGTCATTTGCTTTTTTCATGAAGGAATCGCTTTAACATATTTTGTAGTGCAGGGATGCTGGTGATATATTTTCCAGCTTTTTTTTGGTCTGAAAAAGTTTTTATTTTGTCTGTCCTTATGAATTGTGATTTTTGTTGAATGTACAATAATAGGCTGATGGTAACTTTTTCTTTCAGTACATTTAATACTTTTTTCATTGTCTTTTGGCTCTCATATCCAACAAGAAATTTTCTGTCATCCATATCTTTGTCCATTTGTTTGTAATTTGAACTTTTTCTCTGCTGCTTTTAAGATTTTCTCTTCATCACTACTTTTAAGCAATTTTGTGTAGGTTCATTTTTCTTGTGCATGGAGTTTGTTTTTGGAAGTGAATATATTTTTGAGCTTTTCATGAAGTATTTATAGTGTTTTTCAAATCTTCTTTCTGTCCCTCCAGATTATACTTTTATATATGAGGCCACTGGTGAACAAAGAATTATTAGATCTTTATTCTAGTTTGCTACTGCTGGAATGCAACACACCAGAGATGGATTGGCTTTTAATAAAAGGGGATTTATTTCATTAGTTCTTCAGAGGAAAGGCAGCTAACTTTCAACTGAGGTTCCTTCTTACGTGGGAAGGCACAGGATGATCTCTGCTGGCCTTCTCTCCAGATCTCTGGGTTCCAACAACTTTCCCTGGGGTGATTTCTTACTGCATCCCAAAGGCCTTGGCTGAGCTGCGAGTGCTGAGATGAGGTATGCTGAGCTGCTTGGGCTGTGCTACGTTGAGTTCTCTCATTTAAGCACCAGCCAACTAAATCAAACATCATTCATTGCAGCAGGCATGCCTCCTAGCTGACCGCAGATGCAATGAGCAAAAAGATGAGGTTCACGTACCATTGGCTCACGTCCACAGCAACAGAACTAAGCAACAGAACTAAACATCTAGGATGTTTAATTTGCCTCCAGTTTAGGCATTTAAGGGTCATTTATTACATTGATCAACATATGGAAAAGCAGGAATAATAGGCTTGAGGGAATAAGAGAGATGATGGTTCTAGATATTAATTTATGTGCCATGCAGACTATTCAGGTTTAAATGTGGTTAACCAGTAGATATACATGGCTGTAAAGTTTTATTTAGAAGACAGTGGCAGAAAGGAAATAAATCATGTTACAGGAACTTATAATATTGCTTAGTTAGCATAGGTAGGGTGCAAACAATATAAATAGCAAGATCATGCTGGAGTATACTTATATCTATGAACTAGAAGTAGGGTAGCCAATGAATGAGATTAAAGAAATTCACCAAATCAGGAGGAAAGAAATGGCCTCATGTAACTAAAGTCCCTAAAGATAAGGCTTTTAAGAAGGTGGGAGAAAGTAGTAAGGGTAATGAAAGAAAACAGTGCAATCAGAAATTTATCATAGTTAATCTTGCAAATGGAAGTTTCAATAGCTTGACTGGTATGGGAGCTAGCCTAAAGTAACTAGAAGGATGCATGGGAGATAAGGGAATGGAAACAGAGTAAACTGTTTTTCCTTTTAAGAAATGTGGCTGTGACAGGAAGGAGAGAGGTGGCAAGAAAAGAGCCTTGCTTGAATTTAAGTTTAGGATAGAGGAGGTATAGACCTAATTTGTTTAAGGACAAGAAAAAGGATAAGAGGAAAGATTGAAGACATTAGAGAGAAACAAAAGAGAAAGGAATTGTCCCTAATTGAGCAGCTACTAAGAACCAGTGACAATTGATGTCCTAGAGAGTTTTAAGTTTAAGAGAGAAACAGAAGCATAGGAAGGAAGCCAATTTATTTAAGGCCTGAATTTGTACAATGCTAGTTGCTTTATAACATATTATATAATTTATAATATTATTTACAATAATCCCTCTATGAGGAAGTATTTATTATCCTCACTTTACTGTTGAGAAAAGACCCAGAAAACTTCAATAACCTGCCCATTGTCCCATACATTGTGATTCATACTCAGGTATATCCAAATCTGACCCTAGTACTTATTTTTATTCCCCCATGCCAAGTAGTGGAAGGGGTTGGGTTTGAAAATAGGGTATCTTTTTATTTTAAACAGAAGGAAAGAAAGTAAATATAAGTGAATGCAAAGACTTTTGTGATCAGAGGCAAAGGGAAATATAAAGTTTATAAAAACTGATGGCCCTATTTTATCTGCGAAGGAATATTCCTGCAGATATGTAGCCGGGTAATTGGGGTGAGTGACAAAGGTTTAGATCAGTCATTATATTAAATAGGAAAGATTGTTGGTTAGATGTTTGTTTATCTTCTAAATACAATTAGGAGAATTTGTTTGAAGTTTTAGCTATATTTCTATTATTAGAAAATGAAGCATATGAAATTCTTAGTAAGAAATTATCACTATTGACTTTAACTGGAATATTATAGGTAAACTTTGATTTGGTATACTATTTGGCTAAGCATTTGGTTATTATAAAAACTCATTTTAACTTTACCAGGAAATACCCTGAAAGTTATTGTGTTTATTATATTTTTGAAGGTAAAAATCCTCTGGGTGTGTGTGTAGGGGGACCCAGCCGATATACATCCATTTGAGATTGGACATACAAGCTTTCTTTTTTTTTTCATTAAATTCATATAATGGTTTCCTTCAAAATTCTCTTTCTGAATTGTAACAAATAAATATAGTCCAGTAAGAATGAACTTGTTTTTTAAGTATCTTAAAGTCAAAAGACAATAATGATTTGAAAAAAATAGGCATGATATTTTCTCTTCTATTTGTGAAGACCAATGATGATCACAAAGAGGATTATTTTACAAAAATGTTTTAAATAAATTTCTTTTAGCAAATTGAAGCAGTGAGATTTAATTCCATTTATTGGGAGAAAATTATACTTATCCATGAACAAAATGGCATTGAAAATATACTGAAAAAATTTATTATGATAGTTTTATCTTTGTTACAAAATTAAATAATGAACAAGTATTGAAGTGTTTGCAAAGGGAATACGATGTATACATTTTTAACACTATTTGATTATGGCTGGGGAAGGAAAAGGAAAATAGTGATATGAGGAAAAGCTTCACAGAAGACCCGGCATTTGAGTGCCACCTCAAAGGACGGTTAGGATTAATCAGATTTTTTAACAGGGAAAGGAGCTGATACATAATGAAAAATATGGTCACTAACATTTATATAGTGCTTATCATGTATCAGGTACTATTTAAATAATCTGAGTATGATAGCTGAGGCAGATATTGTTATTGTTTTATGGATGAGGGAACTGAGGCTTAGAGAAGTTACACAGCTTGCACAAGTTTTCTCAGCTAGCAAATGAAGCAGGGATTCAGAATTTAAGCCCATTTTCCTAGCCACTGTACTTTACTCTCCAAGAATAACACTTGAAAGAATGAATTAATTCCTCTAGCACATTCTTGAAAGTTTAGATTACTGAACTTTATGAAATAACCTATGAGGTATTGTAATAACCTGCCAGAACAGGTATTTTTATTCTCAAATTATATAATCTCACATCAGAAATTCTTAAAGAGTTCCAGTTTCAGGTTCACTGCTTGTTCTCTTTTGTTCAAATATTGACCATGTGCCATTCAGTAGTCATTTATTTGACCAACAAATATTTATTTAACATCTGACATGTTCCAGATATTCTCCTAGACACTGGAGATTCAAAGAAGACCGCAATAGATAACATTCCCTTTTCATGAAGCTTATATTTAACTAGGAATAAACAATAATTAAATATATGTATATACATAAAACTAAAACTCTATAAAATGGTGATGAGTCTGGGTAGAAAAATATAACAAAGTAAAGTAATAGAGAGTGACAGGAGCAAATTTAGCCTGGATGACCAGGTCAGGCAGCTCTGAGGATGTGATACTTGCTCTGAGGTTGAATGGGGAGAGGAGGAGGCACACTTGAGTACTCAGTCAGGAAGAACATGAGTTTTAAGACCTTAAAATAGAAGCTGCATTATGCCTGGTCAAGGAGCAGAAAACAGATCACTGTGGCTAGAACTTAGGAAAGGGAGGGGAGAAAGGAGTTAGTCTGTTGGATTTTGTACAGTCTGAGTGACCATGAGAAAGCTCTGGAAATTTAGTATTTTAAGTCACCACTTCCAAAAACATACATGTTAAGATTTCCATGAAAACGATTTTTCCATGGTTATATTCTTCATAGACTTTTGCTCTATAAATATTTAGGAAAATCAAAATTTTTCTCTAAATGTTTAGGAAATTCAAAAGCAATTCACATATCATTATAATCAGTATAGAGAACCTAAGAAAGAAAAATGAATCTTAGTGTGTTCTCCATGTCCTGGAAAAATTCTAGCAGAGAATCCAACAGGACAACAACGTGCAGTAATACAGATGTGCATACTCCCAGAAATATAGATTTAGGCTCTAGTGTATTTTGCGGACATAGATTCATAGAGTTATAATGTTAAATCCGGAATGGAGCTCAGTGATCACCTCATTTTGTAAATGAAGAAATTGGAGTCTAGCCAAGTTATTCCTTGCCAAGGGTCATAAAACTCATTAAGCAGAGGCAGAATGAAATTATTCCTGTAAGTAAGATGCTGAAGAAGGGAAATATAAAAATTACCCCCTTTTTATTCATTCACTTTGCCAAAGTATTTCATTCTGTACTATAGTAATTCATTGACTTTGAAGCCAATATTCTGTGCAACAAAACCACTACCCCATCTGCAATGCTCATCTCTCCCCTGCCCTAGGGTGATGGACCATCTCCTCATATGCTCTCCCTCTGAACACAAGAGATGCTGCTGTTGCAGCCTATTTTAGACACCTTTTCTGACCTGTCTCACCTTCTTTCACCCCCTTTTTACCCTAGCCTTTGTGCGGCCATCCTCATACAGGTGTAACCTGAAAATACTGTGTCTCAGCTGCAGCTGCTTCACAGATTTCTCACTTTTCCTGCTGAGAATTCTGTGCTGCTGTCACATGGGTGCCTGCAGGAACCCACCCAGCCATCCTGAGGTAAGAACAAACCGGGAACTGTGAGGAACCCTTTTATCATGGCGAGGGGCAGGAATCAATGGTTAATTACACACTACTTACATTGCTAAGGTGGACGATTCTGAGATTCATTTTACATATGGCTCCTCAGAGGGACCCAGTGGGATTGCCCACCATTGCCACAGAAGTAACCAATTCAGTATCATATGTACTGGATTGGCTTTCACTCTTCCCCGGTGCTGACAGCTGGATTGTGGCCCCCAAAAGATGTGTGCAGGTCCTAACCCCCGGTACCTGTGAATTTGACCTTATTTGGAAATAGGACCTTTGAGATGAGCTTATCCTGGATTAGGGTGGGCAAGTCAAAATGACTGGAGTCCTTATAAGAAGAGGGAAATTTAGACAGAGAGACACGGCACAGAGGGAAAAAGGCCATGTGAAGAGAGGTGGAGAATGGAATGAGCTGCTACAGCCAAGGAGCAAGGACCAATGGGGGCTGGTCACTGGCAGGAGCCAGTTAATAGTATAAGGACCTGCTCCTAGAGCCTTTAGAGGGGGTATGGCCCTGCTGACACTTTGGTTTTGACTTTTAGCCTCCAGAACTGTGAGAGAATACACTTCTATTCTTTTAAGCCACCCACTTTGTGCTACCCTGTTATGGCCACCCTAAGGGAAAAAAAACACCACAGTGTTTCATGCTTCCCAGCCCTCAACTTTTGTCCCTTGAAATTCCTTCCCCAAAGAAGGTACCTTTATATAATCCCTTGTCTCTGGCTCTGTTTTTTGAGGGAACCCACACTGAGATGTTAGTCACTGTTTGCATGCCATGCCCTCCCCATCTTTGTGCCCTGAAAGCCCATCTTATTGTTGACACGCAGTAAGACCACAAAACATGAATTCTTAAAAATGACAAAAAAAAGATATTTGCTGAATGAGTCCACCTAAGAGTAAAAACAGTGGGCTACAATCCCTGCTCTACACCATATTTGGAATTATATGACATATAGCATTGGTTGTCATTTGGAAAAATGAAATGATAAAGCAGAGTATAGAAAAGAGTGCCACAGGAAATCACAATAAGACTTGATAATTTCTAAGGAAGAATTTATGAACTTTATTAACTACCTAAATAAAGTTTTGATAAAAAGAGAAGAAACAAGAAAGATCACAGGTGTAAGAGACACAATTACTGCCCAGAATGGATAGCAGGCAAGCCCCCATTATTAAATCATTATTGAGATTAAGTACTTTTCTTTAGAAGAGGAGAGGAGACTCAAATTTGGAAGAGTAGAACTAACTGTGTCAGAAATGGACTGTCCCAAATGGTAAATGGATGGAAAAAAGATGATTCATGTCCTTTACTTGGGTTCATGTCTTTGAATCATGTTGCAGGGTGTAGAAGGAGCTTTTAAGTGGGTCCCACGTAGACCAAGTAAGGGATCATAATAATCACGCATCATTCCACTTTCAATGGGGATGCTAATATGGTACATGAGGGAATAATGTAGTCAGGGTGTTTTACATTTTATGAATTTATCTACTAGGTTTTTTTTTTATTAGAGAAGTTGTGAGTTTATAGAACCAATCATGCATAAAATACAGGATTCCCATATACCGCCTTATTATTAACACCTTGCACTGGTGTGGTACATTTGTTACAATTGACGAAAACACATTTTTATAATTGTACTATTAGCTATAGTTCATGGCTTAACTTGGCATTCATTGTGTAGTGCAGTTCCATGGATTTTAAAAAAACTTAATCTATTACTATATATATATATATAAAACCTAGAAGTTCCTCTTTTTATCTACATTCACAGATGTATCTCAGTGCTGCTAATTATCTTTACAATATTGTGCTACCATCACTACCATCCATTAACACCAAGCAGCTAACAAAACTTACTGAGATCCTCTGTGGGTCACAATAAAAATATAATCTGTATGATAGTACACTTAAGCAAGTTCATAGTAGTTGAATAAATATATCCTTTTTTCTTTTTTGTTCAGTTTTTATTTATAGGAATGTACATAATATGTGGTCATTTTTGTAACTGCATACAGTAAAGGCAAAGTGACAGGAAGAAAAGAGAGAAGAGCATGCATCTGAAAGAAAAATAAAAGCCTAGCCTTGATTTATCTATTCACCATGTTCCTGAAGCAGAACTGGCAAGGCAATAGCTGCCTCTAAGAACAACAAAAAAGCTGATCTTTAATTCCAGTCACCTGCTGTCAAGGAGGGCAGCAGAAGACCCAAAGACAAAAGATGAGAGGATTTTGAGCTCCAGATTCATCCCAAAGAGGACTTTCCCAAATTGTTCTCTCTACCATTTAATCTTACAATAAGAATTTTTCCCTGTTCCTGAGGGAAGCAGGAAAGAGAAAAGTGTAAAGGGCAGGGAGAGTGAAGTCCACCTGGACCTTCCCAGAAACATAGACTCTGATTCCATTTATATGTATTGTCCAGAATTGGCAAATATATAAAGACAGAAATTAGATTAGAGGTTGCTAAGGCAGGTGGAATGGGAGCATGGGGTTGCAGTAGCTAAATGGTATGAGGTTTCTTTTCGGGATAATGAAAATGTGGAAATGGTTGCACATTTCCATAAATATATTAAAAACTGAATTGTATACTTAAAATGGACGGATTGTATGGTATGTGAATTATATAAAAATAAATCTGTCATGGGGTGCAAGGGTATTCGGTGGTAGAATTCTCACCTGCCATGTGGGAGACTTGGTTTGATTCCTGACCCCTGCACTTCCCAAAAGAAACAAACAAGCAACCCCCCCCCCCCAATTCAACAAATGGTGCTGCAATAATGGTGTACTCACATGGAGAAAGAATGAAATGTGATCCCACCATACAGCATACAAAAAATAAATACATAAATCTGTTATAAAAAGAAAGGTTCTGTATATTTTTAAAGGTGGAAAGGAAAAGCTACAGTTAGCATGAATGGGAAAAGTAGAGAGAGCAGGGTAAGGAATTTAAGTAAGAAGATGAGGAAATAGGCTTTATACCAGTTAGATGAATTCAGGTTAGAGAATTAAATAATTTTGAATGATCTTTATTATTTTTTAAACTATATTTTACTTTAAAAACAAATATAAGCACTTTATGTCATATGTGATCGATAGAAAAAAAAAAAGCCAAGCATAATCCTACCTTCCAAACATAACTTCTTTGAGAAAAATAATTTGTTTCAATCGAATCTTCTACTTAATGCCTATTTTTAAAAAATGTAATCATAATTTTGCAAAAATTTTTTGATCCTGCTTTTAAGTCTTATTATTTATTAGAATAATAATGATGATTATATAACCATTTGGCTTATGCTGCATCTGAACTGCTTTGCAGACACAAACATGACATGGTTTATTTTTGATTCAATCATTGCTTTCAAATCTACTGTGTCAAATCTCTCTTCCTGGTTGGGTCTTAAGCATCTTGTTGACAACAAGCATCCGTTCTGTAACTCCTGTCACTTTAACATTACTGAAATTAGTTCACGCATTTAAATTTCTGATTTCATCTCCAATTCAAAGCCCTTTCTTTCCCTCCTGAGGCTACCTGAAAGTGCTTGGAATGAAGAGGGATTTGGCATGCTCTAGACAAGTCCTCTCCTCAAAAGCACTCCAATTCCTCCAGGATTGGGAGACATGGAAGAGGGACAGGGCTGTGAAAGGGCAAACTTCTCTACTGAATGTATAAGGCCTAGTCCACTGCTTGTTGGTTGTCTTAGTCTTCCAGCTAATACGCACCTGCTTTCATTACTCTCTGTGTAGCAGGTGTCCACATGGCAATGGGATCTGGCTCTAGCCCTGTGTTACCACCCCATTTCATCTCCAACTCCTGGATTTTATTGCTGGATCTCTTTGCCATGTGGGTAGCACTCTTAGTAGGGAAATGAAAAAATCTGCTAAAGCTCAACTACCTATATATCTTTCAATCCAGTGAAAATTTGGAAGGCAAAATCTCAAGATACATACTTTCTAATATTTTCTGCTATGCTATGTAATAAAATTTGTTGCAGATTAACTTCTCCGGCCCTATGAGATAAAAATATTTGAAAAGAAAAAAAAAACTGTATACTTTAAGGAGAGTGGGGTTGTCTAATTTGCATGCTTACATGGAAAACTTCACAATATCAAAATCCAAATTGAAAAATTCTCATGTGAAAGATAATGATGATGACTTTTTACTTGACATTCTAGGGTTAAAACCCCTGAACAACCAACAAGGGACAACACTGACCACATATTAAAAACATTTCTCTTATGGGCAGGGAAATAATCTGAAGAAGAAGCGAGTTGAGGCTTCTTTTCTCCTCCTGGGATCCTTGTTTGTACATCACAAAGAAGAGATAATCAACTGGGATGATGTCCTTTAATCCTTTCTGGAGGGAAAGTTAATGATACCAAAAGCTATGCTTTATTGAACACCCACCATGTACCACTTTACATATATAATCATCAAATTACTTTGCAAAATATATTATCATCTGCATTTAACTGGTGCTGCTCAGAGCTAAATAACTTGTTCAACACCACAAAGCTGAGAAAGGTCTTCAATTTTTATTCTCAAGGATTATATCATCTAGGGAATTGTTTGTGTTACTATTATAAGTGTTAACTGTCTCTTTGCCTACATTGCAAGACCTATTTAGCAGAAAACATGATAAAATACATGCACATAGAAATACATACACATTCAAAATATTTTGCTTCAGAGTATGTAATATTTATGGCAAATACATTTGCTTATCTGTGCAAGAAAAAATTGAAGGTTTTAGTGGCTGAAATATAAAGTTGTATAGTGGGTGGCTTCCAAGGACCATCAGCTAGACTGCCTTTTAACTTGAATTTCTGGAACTGGTAAGGCTCATGAAGAGCTAAAAGTACTGAGCGAAATAAAGGTTCTCTGTCTTCTTCTGCCAAGATCAAAGATGATGCAAATGACACTAGGGGACCAGACAAGTAAACTCAGCATTAAAGAAGTCTAATCAATTCCCAGCCCCACAGATGTGTCCAAACACACATGTTAAATGACAGATGGGAGAGGAGAAAAGTCAGAAAATAACTATGAATGGAAATTCCTTTTCAAACCTTGGAAGTCCAACTTTGACAGAATTCTAATATCACCTACCTGCATTTTTTTTACAAGGTTAGATGATGCTTTTATTTTTTGACCCCTTCCACTATAGCTTAAATATCAAATAGCAAAACTGATATTTCAAAAGAATGTATTATTGACTGTTTGGTTCAATCTTCCCAAGGTGCATTATAGAGAGCATTGTTTTATTGAGGAGGTTGAAAGAATATGTGGAAATTACAAGGGAAAAGTGAAGTTTCCAGCTTGTCTGAAACAAGAGCATGCTAAAATGAACAAATCATAGTTACTGAAAATGTGTTAAATAGTGCAAGTTAAACCTAGCAGTTCACAACTAAATAAAAATTGAGAAATTTTTATTGTTAATAATAAATTATTGTTCCTACACGAACCTATCAATTTCTACCTAAAATTATCTACTCTGTGTATATATTTGCATCTCTGAAGATATATGCAGATAATTCTCGAAGATAAATTGAAGTAATATTCACAAAATGAACTAAACTCTGAGTACATATTCAAACATAAAACCACTTTTCTAGAGCAGTGTCAGAAAATAGTTGACTCGTAGTATAAAAACAATTAAAAGAACCTATTTAGTTTCTTGAGATTTGTGACACTTTAAACCAAGTCCACCACTGATTTTGAAAGGATTGATAATTTTGTTCATAATTTTGTATGTTATCTTTTGATGGCAAAGGTTTGGATGTTGACTCAAATTTACAGTTACAGTTGCATTTCAAGTTCCCATAAAGGCATAATATTGGAACTGAACCAAAATAAATTCAAAGATGTGTTATATGATGTATGATTAAAAGTATGCAGAAAATTACCAAGTACAGGAGGAAAGGAGATGGAGTATAATTTGAAGTGGCATTTCTTCCCGTTTTATTTTCATTTTAAAATTTTGATGTTCTTGAAGTTCAGAGGGTTGCATACTCCTCAATTAGATAATATCAACTCCTTAGTTATTTTATTTTTCCCTTGTTTACTTTTTTCTTTTTTCACTGGTACCAACTCCCAAACCCCATCCAATAGATATGTCATGTATAATATACTTAATATCTGTATTATATTGGATATATATGAATCCTTTAAACATATTAAAATTATTTATGTATGTTTATATTTTAAAATGCATTGTATTATGCTGTATATTTCATTCTGTTTTCTATTTTTGTTACTCAGTGCTTGTGATAGTTAGGTAACTTGGCCAGGTAATGGTGCTGTCAGGTTGCTTGGTCAAGCAAGCACTGACCCACCTGTTAGTGTGAGGATATTTTGTGGACTTAAATCATCAGTGAGTTGATTGCATCTATGGCTGATTACAACTACAATCAACTGAGGAGATTGCTTTCAACAATAAGAGACTTTTCATTCAATCAGTTGAAAGCTTTAAAAGGAGATGACATGATGGCTTCAGCAGTCAGAGCATTTTCTCTCTACTCCAGTCAGCTAGCTTCTCTTGGGGAATTCATTGGAAAACTTCATCAGAGTTCCCAGCTTGCAGCCTGCCCAACTGTGCAACTCCACAGTTGCATGAGACAATGTGAGAAAATCTCATAATAGTTATAGATATCTTCTATATTTTCTGTTTCCCTAGAGAACTATGACTAATACAATGCTGTTTTGGAGTTCTAGCCTAATGTAATGTATTCCTTGAGTTCAGTAGTTTGTACTGCACACACGCTTTCCATGTGTGCATCTACCACATTTTATTTATCAGTTTCCCACTTATGGACATCTTGTTTGCTTCAACAGTATCACTACTATATACAAAAATACAGTGCTGATCTTCTGTGTACATGTCTCTTTATGAACTTTTGCAAACACCTTCTGATAAATATACATTCTAATAATTAACACAATCTATGAATACAATTTCCCACATCAATGGCTTTTATGGGTTGAATTGGATCCCCCCAAAAGACATCTTTATAAACTAGTGTCTGGTCTTGTGAATGTGACCTTATTTAGATATAGCCTTTGAAAATCTTATTAGTTAAAATGGGACAAGGTGAATCACGGTGGCCCCTAATCCAATATTAATGATGTCCACACAAGAAAGGGAGATATAGGGAAGACAGCCATGTGACAAAGGCAGAGATTGGGTTACACTGCCGTAAGCCAAGGAACATTAAGGATTGCTATCCACCACTGGAGCCAGGAGAGAGGCATAGAACAATTTCTTCCTCACAGACTTAGGGGGCACATGGCCCTTTTAAAACCTTGAATTTGGACTAGTAGTCTGAAAAATTGTGCCAATAAATTTCCTTTGCTTTAAGCCATGCAGTTTGTGGCACTTTGTTACAGCACCCTTAGGACAACGGACTGTCTAAAGGAGATTGGTCTAATATATACAAATAAAATTCAATAACTATTTTGCTTAAAACTCTTGTGTATAATGGATTACTTAAAAAATACGTTTTTTATAGGTTATCAGGTTGGGGCTATTGTAAATGATCCTAGATTGTAACTTCTTACAGCAGTCACGTAGATTCAGGAGTTCAACTGTTATTTCTAAATTCTGAGATACTGAGCTATTTGTTTATAACCTGATCATTCCCAGAAACTTAAGGTATTTATGTGACACCTGACACTCAGAGTTAGAGCTCTGAAGTTATGAAATCAGCATTACTCCATACAGGAACTGTTTAAAAAGTTGAAAATGTGATTAGACTTTGAGTGGAGATATGAATGAAGCTGATCTGGATAGGATTAAGGTAAATCAGAATACAAGGTAAAGGATGATATAGTCCATATTTTAAAACTTCAACTTCTGTGTGAGACCAAAGGGAGAGATGTTTACTTGGTGCAAAATTTATGTTTTGGGTAGTTTATTTCCTATTTTAACTTCTATGGTCAGTTTAGTTGAACACCATAAGTACATAGAATCTTGAGTAAGGCATGAGATCTTGTTGGTTTGTTCAGGTTAGTTTGATGCCCCGATATATCCCAGAGTAATTTGGGTTGTGATGAAGTATTTGCAAGGTCATCTTGGTGGACTAGGGAGAAAGGAGGAAATATTCAACCTACCTATTTGGAGAATTTCTGATATTCTCACAAGCAGTGGGCACAGCCAAATCAATAGGCCTAGTCCTTGATCTTGGGGTTCACCCCTATGAAACTTATTCCTGCAAAGGACAGGCTGAGCCTACTTAAAATTAGGCCTTTATGAATCACCCCCAGGGAACCACTTTTGTTGTTCAGATGTGGCCTCACTCTCTAAGCCCACTCAGCAGATGACCTCAATGCCCTCCCCCTGACTCTCAGGAGTATAAATCTCCCTGGCAATATGGGACAGAAATCCCGGAATAAGCCAGGACCCTGCATCAAGGGATTGAGAAAGCCTTTGCTGATCAAAATGGGGATGAGAGAAATGAGACAACATAAAGTTTCAGTGGCTGAGAGATTTCAAATAGTTACAAGAGGTTATCCTGGAGGTTATTCTTATGCATTATATAGATATCCTTTATTAGTTTATGGCTTAGTGAAGTGGCTGGAGGGAAGTACCTGAAACTGTTGAGCTATGTTCCAGTAGCCTTGCTTCTTTTGTATAAGATATAACTCTTACAATGTGACTGTGGAATTTTGAAAACCTTGTGTCTGATGCTCCTTTTAACCAGGGTATAGACAGATAAGTAAAAAAATATATATGGCTAAAGAATAAATAAATAAAAGGGGAGACAAAGGGTAAAATAAATTGAGTAGCTGGAAATACTAGTGGTCAATGAAAGGAAGAGGTAGGGTGTTTGGTATGTATGAATTTTTTCTTTCTTTCTTTTTCTGGAATGATGCAAATATTCTAAAAAATGATTATGGTGATGAATACACAACTATGTGGTTATATTATGAGCCATTGATTGTACACCATGTATGTGTGTGAAGATTTATCAAGAAAAATATTTTAAAACATGTTATTTAATATTTTTAAAAGTATGGTTATAAAATTAAACTGACTTATAGTTTCATCTTTTAGTTTACCAATGATTATTTTTAAATGTTTGTTTTGTACATTCTGATGGTGTTTTTTTTCCCCTTTATTTGACAAGTTGTGGACTTACAGTACAATTATGCATAAAATACAGGATTCCCACATACCACCCTATTTTAACACCTTACACTGGTGTATTAGTTAGGGTTCCCAGGGAAACAGAGCCAACAGGAGATATCTGTAAATGTAAGATTTGTAAAAGTGTTTCATGCAACTGTAACAATGGAAGAGTCCAAAATCTTAGGGCAGATTGCAAGCTGGCAGCTTCCATGAAGTTCCCCAACACACTCCCCTAGAGAGGCTGAAGTTAAGAGAAAATTCTCTTTTCTGAACTCTCCTCAAAGCCTTTTGGTGATCAGATCAACTGTCACTCATTGCAGAAGACGCTCCCCTTAGCCAACTGCAGATGTAATCAGCTGGGGATACACCAACATTCTCATGATTTAAGTCCATGAAATATCCTCACAGCAACAGATATTCAGTGCTTGCTTGACCAGACAACCAGGTACCATCACATGGCTAAGTTGACAGATGAACCTATCACAACTCGTGTGCAACATTTATTACAATTGATGATAGCACATTTTTGTTGCACTATAACCTACAGTTCACGGTTTAACTTAGGGTTCACTGTGTGGTATAGTTTTATGGATGTAAAAAAAAAATTTATTCTGTTAACATATATACAACCTAGTATTTCCCCTTTGAATCACATTCAGATATATATTTCAGTGCTGTTAATTATGAACACATTGTTGTGTTACCATAACCGTCATCCATTACCAAAACATTTCCATCATTCCAAAAAGGAACCTACATTTTAGGCCTTAACTTCCTATTTCCTATCCCCACCCCTTCTGCTGGTAACCTATATTCTAAATTCTGAACCTATGAGTTTGTTTATTCAAATTATTTCAAATCAGTGAGCGCATATATTTGTCCTGTTGTAACTTGCTTGATTCAACATGATATCTTCAAGGTGCATCCATACTGTACACATGTATCAGGACTTCATTCCCTTTTACAGTTTTATAATATTCCATTGTATGTATAGACCACATTTATTTTACCCATTCATCAGTTGATGAACACTTTGGTTGCTTCTGTCTTTGGGCTATTGTGAAAAATGCTGATATGAACATTGGTGTGCAAATATCTGTTCCAGTTCCATCTTTCAATTCTTTTGGGTATATACCCAGTAGTGGGATTGAAAGGTCATGTGGTAGTTCTATACTTAGCTTTCCAAGGAACCATAAAACTGTCCTTCACAGGGGCTGTACCATTTTACATTGCCACAAGCAATAAATGAATTTTCCTAGCTCTGTGTATCCCCTCCAGCATTTGTTATTTTCATTTTTTTTAAAAAAAATGGAAGTCATTTTAATGCATGTGAAATGGTATCCTATCCTTTTCTTTCTTTTTTTTTTTTTTTGTGGTGCATGGTCTGGGAATTGAACCTGGGTCTCTCACATGGAAGGCAAGCACCACTGAACTGCCTGTGCACCCATCCTATTGTGCTTTTGATTTGCGCTTCTCTAACACCTAGTGATATTGAGCATTTTTTCATTTAATATGTTTTCTGGACATTCATATATTTTTTTGGAGAGATGATTATACAACTATTTTGCCCATTTAATTTTTTTTGTTGTTGTTAAGTTGAAGGATTTCTTTATATATAACAGATATTAATCCTGTAGCAGATGTGATTTCCAGATATTTTTGGAAATGATAAAGTCCTTTGAGGAAAAAAGTTTTTTGTTTTGATGAGATCCCACTTATCTATTTTTTTTCTTCTGTTGCTTATGCTTTTCGTGTAAAGTCTAGGAAACATTGCCTAACACAGGTCCTAAAGATAATTCTCCAAGTTTTCTTCTAGGATTTTGATATTTCCATCACTTATTTAGGTCTTTGATGCTTTGGGGTTGATTTTTGTGTAAGGTGTGAGGTAGGGGATCCTCCTTTTTTTTGAAAATGGAGATGTCACAATAACATTTATTGAAGAGACTATTCTTTCACAATTTGGTGGTTATTGCCCACTCAATTGGCCATTAATGTGAGAGTTTATTTCTGAGCTCTCAATTTGAATACACTGGTATATATGTCTGTCATGTGCCAGTAGCATGCTATTTTGATTACTGTGGCTTTGTAATAGGTTTCAAGATCAGGAAATGTGAGTTTTCCAGCTTCATTTTTTTTTCCAAGATGGCTTTAGCTATTCAGGGCCCCTTACCCTTCCACATCAATGGCTATTCCATTTGTGGAAACAAGGTTGTTGGAATTACATTGAACCTATAAATTTCTTTGGGTAGTATTGACATCCTAACAATATTTAGTATCCCAATCCTATGAACTTGGAATGCCTTTTCCATATATTTAGGTCTTTGATTTCTTTTAGCAATGTTCTGTAGTTTTCTGTGTAGAAGATTTTTAGCTCCTTGGTTACATTTGTTCATATATATATAAATACATGATTATTTTATTTGCTATTGTTAATGGATTTTCCTCCATGATTTCTTCTGATTGTTCATAACCTGTGTAAAATTCTACAAATTTTGGGATGATGTACACTGCCAATTTGCTGAGTTCATGTATTAGCTCCAGAAACTTTGTGGTGTATTTTCTGTATATAGAACACATTATCTGCAAAAAGGGCAAGTTCCTTCCTTTCCAATTTGCATGCTTTTTATTTCTTTTTCTTGCCTGATTTCTCTGGCAAGACTTCCAGTACAATGTTGAATAACAGTGGTGACATTAGAAACCTTGTCTTGTTCTTGATCTTAAAGGGAAGCTTCAGTTTTTCACTGTTAGATAGGATGTTAGCTGCAGTATTTTCTTATATGCTCTTTATCATGTTGAGGGATTTCCCTTCTATTCCTAAGTTCCAAGTGTTTTTTTTTAATCAAGAAAGCGTGCTTAGTTTTGTTAAATGTCTTATATTTTGTCAAATGTATCCATTGAGATTATTATGTGTTTTTCCCCTTCATTCTTTTAATATAGTGTGTTACATTAATTGATTTTCTCTTTTTGAACGAATCTTGCGTACCAGGGTAAATCCAACTTGATCATGGTGTATAATTATTCTAAAGGGATGTTGGATTTGATTTGCAAGAATTTTTTGAGGAATTTTATATATATATTCATAAGAGAAATTGGTCTGTAGTTTTCTTTTCTTGTAGTATCCTTATCCAGCTTTGATATGAGGGTGATGTTGATCTCATAGAATGAATGAGGGAGTGTTATCTCTTCTTCCATATTTGGAAGAACATGAGTAGAACTGGAGTTGTCTTGGCATTTTTGGTAGAGTTTCTCTGCAAAGCCATCTGGTCCTGGGCTTTTGTTTGTTGGGAGATTTTTGATTACTCATTCAACCTCTTTACTACCAATTGATTTGCTGAGATCTATTTTTTCTTGAGTTAATGTTAGGTACTTTGTATTTTCTAAAAATTTCACTATTCTGTATAGATTATCTAATTTACTGGTATACAGTTGTTCATAGTATCCTCTTATCCTTTTAATTTCACTGGGGTCTGTAGTAATGTTTCCTTTTCATATCTGACTTCAGATATTTGTAGGTTCTCTGTTTTTTTTTTTTGTTAGTCTAGCTAAATCTGTAAATTTTCTTGAGCTTTTTGAAGAACCAACTGTTGGTTTTGTTGATTCTCTTTACTGTTTTCTTTTTGTTGTTGCTGTTCTCTATTTCACTTATCTCTGCTCTAATCTCTGCTATTTTCTTCCTTCTGCTCACCTTGGGTCTAGTTTGCTCTTCTTTTTTCTAATTCTTCCAGTTTTGCGGTTAGGTACCTTATTTTGTGTCTTTCTTCTTTTATCATATAAGCATTTAGAGCTATAAATTTCCTTCAGGACTGCCTTCATTGCATCACATAGGTTTTGGTATGCTGCATTTACTTTTTCATTTTCCTCAAGATATTTTCTAATTTTGCTTGTGATTTCCTCTTTAACCCATTGGTTGTTTAAGAGTGTGTCATTTGATGTCCATATATTTAAAAATTTGTCATTTCTCCCTCTGTACTGATTTCTAGCTCATTCCCTGTATACTCAGGGAATATACACCATATGACTTTTATATTTTGAATTTATTGAGACTTATTTTGTGACATTATATATTGTCTATCCTGGAGAATGATCCATGTGCACTCAACGATAGGTATTCTGTTTTTGTTGGGTGAACTTTTCTATTTTTAGAACAATGTAATGTTGGGTCTAGTTGATTTAGATTATCATTGACGTTTTGCATTTTCCTATTAGTCTTCTGACTAGATGTTTTATCCATTATTGAAAGTAGGTATTATAAGCCTTCTACTATTAATTTCTCCCATCAGATCTGCAGTATCTGGTTCATATACATAGGGGCTCTACTGTTAGACACATATATATTTTTAATTGTTACATCTTCTTCTTGAATTGTCCCCTTTTCTATATAATGACTGTCTTTGTCCTTCATAACTGTTTTTGAATTAAAGACTATATTTTTCTGATATTAATAATGCCACCCCACCTATCTTTTGGTTACTCCTTGCATGGTATATATTTCTTCCATCCTTCCACTCTCTACTTACTTGTATCTTTGAATTTAATATCAGTCTCTTACAGACAGCTTATGGTTGCACCATGCTTTTTAATCCATTATACTAATTTCTGTCTTTTTACTGGATAGCTTAATCTATTTATATTTAAAGTCATTACTGTTATTATAGGACTTTCTTCTGCCATTTTGCTATTTAGCCTTTATAAGTTCTATATCTTTTTTCCCTCACTGTTTTCATTAATGCCTACTTTTATATATATTTGTTTTTCTGTGTTGTAGCATAGTGAATGCCTTTTCATTTCTTCCTGGATATGTTTTTCATCTATTTTCATGGTGGTTACTATGGGGCTAAAATTTAACATACTAAATATATAACAAACATAATTGGTTTGATACCAAGTGTCATGGTCAGGTTCATGTGTCAACTTGGCCAAGTGGTGGTACCTGTTTGTCTGGTTGGGCAAGCGCTGGCCTGTCTGTTGCAATGAGGATATTTCATAGAATTAAATCATGATCACAACAGCTATATCCACAGCTGATTCCATTGTAATCAGCCAAGGGGAGTGTCTTCTTAAATGAGTGATGTGTAAGGCCTTTTAAGGAGGATTCAGAAGAGACAGGCTCTCTTCCTGCTTCAGCTGGTGAGCTTCCCCTCTGGAGTTCATCCAGACCCTCCATCGGAATCATCAGCTTCACAGCCTGCCCTGTGGATTTTGGACTTTGAATTCCCACAGTCACATGAGACACTTTTATAAATTTTATATTTGTGAGCGTTCCCTGTTGATTCTGTTTCTCTAGAGAACCCTAACTAATAACACCAAGTTAACTTCAATAGCCTGCAAACATCTTTCCTATATCCCTCTGTTCCCCTGAGCTTTTTTCTTACTTGTTACCATTTATGTTTTTGTGTATTGTGGGTTCAAACCATAGATTTATCATTCCTTTTTATGTATTTCCATTTTAGCATCAGTAGGAAGTAAGAAGTGGAATTATATACCAAACAATACATATAACAATACTCTCATTTATAATTTCCCACATTGCTAATTTTACTGAAGGTCTTTTTTTCTTTATGCCACTTTCAACCACTGTCTAGTATCCTTCCTTTACAGTCTGAAGAACTCCCTTTAGCATTGTTTGTAAGCAGGTCTAGTGGTGATGAACTCCTTCAGTTTGGTTTATCTGGGAATGTCTTAATCGCTCCCTCATTTTTGACAAAAAATTTCACTGGATATAAAATTCTCAGATGGCAGTTGTTTCTTTTTTTTGAGCATGTAGATAAGAAATTTATTAAATATACATACAGAGATGGAACATATGGGCCCCCTCACAAGATGATAGAGATAAGAAGCAATAGGTAATGTGGGGCTATTTGATTTTATAGATTACTTTTACTTATACCACCCCCTTTCTTTGTTTGAGGCTTTTACTTCTATCCTTTCTATTCTCCAGGGCAGTGCCTGGTGGTGGAAAGTGCAGCAGGGTGAGTTAGGTGGGTTCATTTGTTTCACCCTTCTCTGAAGATGATTCACTCAGGTAGAGGTAGTTTGGCTCTAGATGGGTCAGGTGTTTCCCAAAAGTGGGTAGCCTCTGGGCAGGGTATCTATGCTCCTGCCACCTCCGAGGAGAGAGCTGAAGGCTCAGAATGAACCAAGGTTTTGTCCTGGGGGAGCTGTATTAGAGCCCCTAGATTAAGCCCAGTGAGAAGAAAAAGTGAAAGCAATGGCCAAGCTTCCTGGTACTCACCAGTTCAGACAATTGGAGAGGTGTCTCCCAGCTGGCTCACCAAAATATGTTGCTACATTTCAGCTTCCATGTTTTTGGCTGTGATGTAAGACAAGAATTCAAGAGCACAACACAGATAGAGCAAATAGGTAGGAAATTTGTAAGGTACACGTGCAGAGAAGGAACATGCAGGCACTTTTGCAAGGTGATAGAGGCAAGAGATTTGGCCATTGCTTTTGTTCCACACTTTAAGGACTTGAATCCATTGTCTTCTTGTCTCCATGGTTTCTGAGGAGAACTCAGTATTTACTCTAATTGGGTCTCCCTTGTACATAAATTGTTGCTTTTTCTCTTTCAGCTTTTAGAACTCTCTCCTTGTACTTTGCATTCAATAGTGTGGTCAATACATGATGAGCGGTATTTTTTTCTTCATGCTTATCTTGTTTCGTGTTCTCTGGGCTTCTTGGATGGACATATTCATGTCTATTGCTAAATTTTGAAAGTTCTCCATCATTATTTTTTTGAATATTCCTTATGCCCCTTTCTTTCTTCTTCTTCTGGGACTCCCAAAATATGTACATTAGTACACTTATTGGTGTTCCAGAAGTGACTTGGGTTATTTTCACTTTTAATAAGTCTTTTTATTTTCTGTTCCTCAGCATGCCTCATTTCAAGTGCCTTTTCTTTGAGTTTATTGTTTCTTTCTTCTTTCAGCTCCAATCTGCTCTTGGAATTCTCCTGGGAATTTTTCATTGAACTTATTGTGGTCACCAACTCCTTTAGTTCTATGAGGTTCCTTCTAAAATTTTTCTATCTCTTCATTAAGATTCTCCTATTTCTCATTCACTGCTTTCCTAATATCCCTTAGTTCTTTCTCAGTATTTTCTTTCATCTCCTTAAGCACCTTTAAGATCAGTTTTCAAAAGGCTTTGTTCAATATGGCCACATTCTGGTATTCTTCATTGGTATTTTCTGTATTTTTATCTTCTTTCTTTGGATGGGGCTTCATTTTCTGTTTCTTTGTCTTGTAGTCTTTTATTGCACACTGTAGAATATTTTAATATTTTAAGAGTATTAAAATAAAAATATAGTATGAGATTTAATCCTGAGAATTCTTTTTCTTGATCTTGGAACCAGATGGTGATGAGAAAGAGATTTTTATTTTTTTTCTGGAGATTCAGTATTACTATAAGGAAGGTGAATGCAGTGTTAAGGGATTTCCCTGTCCTTCATGGCCTGTGTGTTGACTTAGACTTCTGTTTGGTAATTGTTTTTGTGTTCCCCTGTGTAGAGGTTTTGGTGATTCCCTGTTTCCCAGAAGACAGTCCTCTTTCTTCCCTGTAATTGAAGCTGACAGACTTTTGTATCAGACTGTCTGCCTCTATAGTTTTTAAGACTCTTTCATTATTTCTTGCTGCTTATGCCTCCAAAGAAGACTTTCCCAAGTCAGTTTTTCCTAGCCAAAACAGGGTTAGGGACTAATGGAGTGGGTACAGACAGACTCCAAAAAGCCTTGAGAAGGGGATCAGGAAGGGCACCAAAAGCTTCTATGATGTCTCCCTAAAGCTGAGATTTCTTGTTCCACTCAGCAAATACAGCCCTTCAGGGAGAATAGAAGGTAGTTTTCATTACTCTTATCTTGCCTTGTTAATTTTGTTTGATTGTACTTTATTTTTTCATTTTTCCTTATTTCTAGAAGTTTGACTAACTTATGATCTTTTTAAAACTTTTTTATTGTATAATATAACATATATACAAAGCAAAGAATTAAAAAAGCAATAGTTTTCAAAAAACTTTTCAACAAGTGGTTAAAGGACAGATCCTAGTTTGTCATGGAATATCATACGACCCTCTCATATTTTTCCTTCTAGCTGCATTAGAATATAGGAAGCTAGAGGGCTTAAATACTTGTTTTATCTCACAATCAAATTTTTTCTTTCTTTTTTTTTTGTGAACAATGACATATATTAAAAAAGCTATAAATTTCATAGCTCAGCACCACAATTAGTTGTAGAACTGATTTCAGAGTTTGACATGGGCTACAATTTCACAATTTTAGGTTTTTACTTCTAGCTGCTCTAAAATACTGGAGACTAAAAGATATTAATTTAATGATTCAGCATTCATATTCATTTGTTAAATTCTACCTTCTCTGTATAACTCCACCATCATCTTTGATCTTTCCATACCTCTCTTTGGGGTTTGTTTGGGCTATAGCAATTCTAAATTTTTGATATTGGAAGGGTCTGTCATTAGTATGGGGTAGGGAGATGGAACTCTCTGATGTTCTGGAGAGGCTGGGCTGGGTTTCAGTACTTATCTGGACCAGGGACCTATCTGGAGGTTGTAGGTTTCTGGAAAGTTATTCTAGTGCCTGGAACCCTTGTGGAATCTTATATATTGCCCTAGGTGTTCTCAAGATTGACTGAAATGGTCCTGGATGGGGAGTTGGGAGGTTATGATAGGTAGCAAGGTCTACCTGAAGCTTGTGTAAGAGCAACCTCCAGAGTAGCCTCTCAACTCTATTTGAACTCTCTCTGCCACTGACACTTTGTTATTTACACTTCTTTTCCCCCTTTTGGTCAGGATGGAGTTGTTGACCCCACAATGCCAGGTCTGGATTCATCCCTGGGAGTCATGTCCATGTCACCAAGGAGACTTTCACCCTGGATGTTGTGTCCCACATAGTGGGGAAGGCAATTATTTCACTTGCAGAGTTGGGATTAGAGAGACTGAGGTCTCATCTGAGCAATGACAGAGGTCATCCAGAAGTAACTCTTAGGCATGCCTATAGGTAACCTAAGCTTCTCTGCTACCTACATAAGCTTCATAAGAGAAAGCCTCATGATCGAGGGCATGGCCTATTGATTTGGGTATCCCTAAAGTTTGACACAGTATCAGGGGATTCCTCGATGGTAAGGTTTAATAGTTCTATATTCTTTCTCCCCTCCCTCAGGGGACTTTTTCAATACTTTTTATCTGCTTAATATACTCTAAGATGTTTCCAGGCATTACAATAATCTATACAGGATTAAAGGACCGCTTTCTTATTCTGTGCTTCCTGTGTTTCAATTGTTCAAATGAGCTATACAGATTTGTACTACAAAAAATTTCTGCTCCAGATCAAATATATCTTTCTTCCTTTGGTCTCAAAGAGTATGTGTGGTTCTAAAATATAGACATTGTCTTCCTTACCCCTATGTTCTGAATTACTTTTAACCTCAACCTGTTGGGCTTCATTCTTATCTCTAAATATCATGGTATATATATATCATGTTATATATATATATATAACAGCTTCTCAAAATCTGGAAATAATAATCACCACTCTGGACTTAATGTGTCTGCTCTAAAAGCTTACAATATGGGCCCCTATTTTCTTATAAGCATTTTCTAAAGGTGATCATACCATTCTTGTTTTTTTGTTTCTGGCTTATTTCTTCTCACTAAATGTCCCACATGTTCATTCACATCATTGCATGCCTCATGACATTGTTCCTTTTTTAGCAGAACAAACTTAGTTCATAAGTATATACCATCATTCATCAATCTACTTCCCCTTCAGTGCATCCTTCAGCCACCTGCATTCATCACGCATCATGTACAGAGCCCAAAGTCCACAGTCCATCAGCATTCTCAATTTGATAATTCATTGTTCCCAAGAGACAGAAAACCAATAAACACACCCTCACCAAATAGGAAATCTAAACCTCCTCTTAACTCTTGTCCCTCACCCCATTATTTACCTCTGCTGTGGCTGTGGTAGTGCTGATGGTTTCTTTCTGAACATAGCTCATAGCATGCAAAAGCACTTTTCCCCCTGTACCCTGGACTTAAATACTCTTTGCATAAGAATCTTATCTTTGAAATAATTCTTTCGAGAACTCATTCATATTTCTAGTGTGAGTCAGTGGGACACACAGGTCTATACAACCCCTTTCAATCTTTTCATCTTCAATATTACTTCTAGACCCACTAGAGAATCACCTTCGCTCCTATCTATTCCCTTACATTGGAGCCCAACCTAATTAGCTAAAGGTTCATGCATCTCTAGCTTCTATGTATGTCTAACTTCCCTATCTTCTGTATTATAAGCCTCTGGTTATACCCTTATGCTGGTCACAAAGGTGGAATCATACAGTAACTATCATTTTGTATCTGGCTAACTTCACTCAGCATTATGTCCTCAAGGCTCATCCATCTTGTTATGTGCTTCAGGATATCATTTGTCTTACTGCTGCATAATATTCCATCGTATGTATATATGTATATACCACATTTTGTTGATCCACTTATCTGTTGATAGACATTTGTTTTTTTTCCATCTTTTGGCAATTGTGAATAATGCTGCTATGAACATTGGTGTGCAAATGTCTCTTTGTGTTGTTACTTTCAGCTCTTCTGGGTATATACCAAATAGTGCTATTGCTGGGTCATAGGGCAACTCAATATTTAGTCTCCTAAGGAACCACCCAGCAGTCTTCCATAGTGGCTGAACTGTTACACATTTCCGCAAGCAGTGTATAAGTATCCCAGTTTCTCCACATCCTCCCCAACATTTATAGTTTCCTGTTTGTTTAATAGCAGCCATTCTCATAGGTATGAGGTGGTATTTCATTGGAGTCTTGACCTGCATTTCCCTTGTAGCCAGTGAAAATGAGCATCTTTTCATGTGCTTTTGAGCCATCTGTATTTGCTCTTCAGAAAAATGCATATTCATATCTTTAGTCCATTTTATACATGGATTGTTTGTTCTTTTGTTGTTGAGTTGTATGATTTCTTTGTATATACAGGAAATCAAACCTTTGTCTCATATGTGATTTCCAAATATTTTCTCCCATGAGTTGGCTGCCTCTTCACCTTTTTGACAAAATCTTCTGAGGTGCAGAAGCATTTGATTTTGAGGACTTCCCATTTATCTATTTTTCCTTTTGTCACTTGTGCTTTGGGTGGAAAGTTTAGGAAGCTACCTCCTCTTACTAGGTCGTGAAGAGGTTTCCCTACATTTTCTTTTAGAAGCTTTATGGTGCTAGTTCTTATATTTAGGTGTTTGATCCACTTTGAGTTAATTTTTGTGTAGGGTGTAAGATAGGTGTCCTCTTTCATTTTCTTGGCTATTGATACCCAGTTCTTCCATGCCCAGTTATTGAAAAGTCTATTTTGTCCCAGTTCAGAGGATTTGGGGAACTTGTCAAAAACTCAGTTAACCATAGATTTGGTAGTCTATTTCTGCATTCTCAATTCAATTTCATTGGTCAATGCTTCTGTCTTTGTGCCAGTACCATGCTGTTTTGACCACTGTGGCTTTATAATAGGTTTTAAAGTCAGGGAGTGTTAATCCTCCCACTTCGTTCTTCTTTTTTAGGATGCTTTTAGCTATTTGGGGTCTCTTTCCCTTTCAGATGAATTTGGTATTTAGCTTTTCCAAATCTTCAAAGTAGGTTGCTGGAATTTTGATTGGTACTGTGTTGAATCTGTACATCAATTTGGGGAGAGTTGACATCTTAACTATATTTAGCCTTCCTATCCATGAGTAGGGAATGTCTTTCCACCTATTTAGATCTCCTTTGATTTCTTTTAGCAATGTTATGTAGTTTTCTGTGTAGAAGTCCTTTACATCCCTAGTTAAGTTCATTCCTAAGGATTTGATTCTTGCATGGAATGAAATGTTTTCCTTAACTGACTCCTCAGCTAGCTCATTGCTTGTGTATAGAAATCTAACTGATTTTTGCAATTACTTTTATATCCCGCCACCTTGTTGAATTTGTTGATTAGCTTAAGTAACTTTGCTGTAGATTTCTCAGGATCTTCCAAGTATAGTATCATATCATCTGCAAATAATGAGGGTTTTACTTCTTCCTTTCCAATTTGGATGCCTTTTATTTCTTCGTCCTGTCTGATTGCTCTAGCTAGAACTTCTAGCACAAGGTTGAATTATAGTGGTGACACTGAGTATCCTTTTCTTGTTTCTGATCTTAGGAGGAAGGCTTTCAGTCTCTCTTCAGTGAGTACAATGCTGGCTATTGGTTTTTCATATATTCCCTTTATCATGTTGAGGTAGTTACCTTTGATTCCTATCTTTTGGAATGTTCATGTGATTTTTCCATTTTGATATGTTAATGTGCTGTATTACATTAATTGATTTTCTTGCATTAAACCATCCTTGCATTCATGGTATAAACCCCACTTGGTCATGGTGTATAACTCTTTTAATGTGCTGTTGGATTCAATTTACTAATATTTTATTAAGAATTTTTGCATCTATGCTCATTAGGGAGATTGGCCTGTAGTTTTCCTTTCTTATTGCATCTCTACCCAGTTTTGGTATCAAAATGATATTAGCTTCATAAAATGAGTTAGGCAGTGTTTCTTTTTCCTCAAATTTTTGGAAAAGTTTGAGCAGGATTGGTGTTAGTTCTTTCTGGAATATTTGATAAAATCCCCTGTGAAGCCATCTGACCCTGAGCTTTTCTTTGCAGGAAGATTTTTGATGACTGATTGAATCTCTTTACTTGTGATTGGTTTGTTGAGATCTTCTATTTCTTCCTGAGTCAGTGTAGCTTGTTTGTTTGTCTCCAGGAGTTTGTCTCTTTCATCTAAGTTGTCTAATTTGCTGGCGTATAGTTATCCATAGTATCTTCTTAAGATTTCTTTTATTTCTTCAGGCTCTGTGGTAACACACCCCTTCTCATTTCTGATTTTGTTTATTTGCATCCTCTCTCTTTTCTTCTTTGTCTTTTTTTTCTTGCTAGTGGTCCATCAATTTTGTTGATTTTCTCAAAGAACCAACTTTTGGCTTTATTGATTCTTTCTATTGTTCTTTTGTTAGCACATTCATTTATCTCTGCTTTAATCTTTGTTATTTCTCTTCTCCCATTTGCTTTGGGGTTAGTTTGCTGTTCTTTCTTAAGTTCCTCCAGGTTTGCTGTTAATCCTCAATTTTTGCTCTTTCTTGTTTTTAAATATAGGCATTTAAGGCAATAAATTTTCCTCTCAGCACAGCCTTTGCCACATCCCATCAATCCTGATAAGTTGTATTCTCATTTTCACTCATCTCCAGATAGCTACTGATTTTTCTAGCAATTTCTTCTTTGACTCACTGGTTGTTTAAGAGTGTGTTATTTAATCTCCATATATTTGTGAATGTTCTCGTCCTTTGGTAGTTATCGGGATCCAGCTTCATCCCATTGTGATCAGAGAAAGTGCTTTGAATAATTTCAGTATTTTTAAATTTATAAAGACCTGTTTTTTTGTGCATCAGCATATGATCTATCCTGGAGAACGTTCCATGAGCACTAGAGAAGAATGTGTAACCTTGTGCTTTGGGGTACAATGACCTATATATGTCTGTTAGGTCTAATTCATTTATCAAGTTAATTAACTTCTCTGTTTCCTAGTTGATCTTCTGTCTGGTTGTTCTATCTATAGAGGAGAGCAGTTGAAATCTCTTACTATTATTGTTGATCCTTCTGTTTTGCTAATGTCTGTCTCATATACTTTGGAGCTCCTTGATTGGGAGCAGAAACATTTATGATTTTTATATCTTCTTGGTGAATTGAAACTTTAATTAGAATATAGTGTCCTTCTTTGTCTCTTATGATGTCTCTACATTTAAAGTCTATTTTGTCCAATATCAGTATCACTACTCCTGCTTTCTTTTGGTTACAACTTGAATGGAAAATCTTTTTCCATCCTTACACTTGCAATCTGTTTGTATCATTGTGTCTAAGATGAGTCTCTAATAAATAGCATATAGCTGGATTATGTTTCTTAATCCATTCTGCCAATCTTTATCTTTCAGTTGGTAAGTTTAGTCTGCTAATGTTCCAAGTTATAACTGAAAAGGCGTTTCTTGATTCCACTATCTTATCCCTTTCATTTGTCAGATCTATATATTCTTTTCCCTTTCTCTTTGTATTCTTTAAATTACCCTTAGTAGTACTCTTTAATTCTGTGCCCTCCTCCAGACCTCCATCTCTTGTCTTTTTTTATTCAGCCAGCAGATCTTCTTTTAGTATTTCTTGTAGGACCAGTCTCTTGTTTACAAATTCTTTCTGGACTTCTTTGTCTGTGAAAACTTTAATCGTTCCCTCAGTTTTGAAGGACAATTTGGCTTGGGGACAGAATTCTTGGCTGGAAGTCTTTCTCTTTCAGGAACTTGAACATATCATACCACTGCCTTCTCACCTCCGGGTGCTAGTTGAGTAGTCTGAATTCAGTCTTACTTGATTTCCTTTGTATGTAGTAGATTGTTTTTCTTTTGCCACTTTCAGAATTTTCTGCTTCTCCTCAACATTTGACAGACTGATTAGTTTGTGCCTTGGTAAAGGCCTTTAGGATTTATTCTGTTTGGAGTTCGTAGGGCTTCTTTGACTTGTATATTTATGTCCTTTATGAGGTTTGGGAAGTTCCCCCCATTATATCCTCAACTACTCTTCCTAGCCCTTTACTCCTCTGTTCTCCCTCTGGGACACCAATGATTCTTATATTTGCACATTTTGTTTTATCTATCATTTCCCTGAGTTCCTATTCAATTTTTTCCATCTTTTTTGCCATTTGCTATTTTGAGTCTTCAGAGTCAATTATCCTGTCCTCGATATCACGTATTCTTTCTTCTGTCTCTTCAGATTTGGTGTTGTGTGACTCTAGTACATTTTTTATTTGGTCAACAGAGTCTTTAACCTCTGTGATATCTGCTATTTTTCTATTTATTCTTTCAAATTCCTCTTTGCACTGTTCTACTGTCTTCTTGATCTCCTTTATGTCATTTGGTATTCCATTTTATCAAGTAGAGTTGTATGAACATCTTTGATTAGTTGTTCCAATGTCTGTGTCTCTTCTGGTGTTTTAATTTTGTCATTAGGCAGGGCTCTATCTGTTTACATTGTGATATGCTTAGTGATCTTCTGCTGTCTTTGTCACATGTAAATATCTTGATTGATTTACTTTGGGAGTTGATTTCTTTCCATAGTCTTTGGCCTTGTGTTTACAGGATGGTTATACAGTAGGGAGCAGGGCACAGGGTGGAGCACTCAGTATGGTGATTTGTTTCAGGGCAGGTATGGGTGCAGCTTGGGGATGTTACACTGATGCTTGTGAATGCTGGCACCCACCTGCCAGGGAGGATGTAGCTGTGTGGGTGCACCAGTCTAGGAGGTGTAACTGTGGTATGTGCTGGTCTAAGGCATGGGGCCCTTTATGTGCATGCGTAGAGCTGTGGCATCAGGTTGGTGTTATGCCTTCGTGGATTGGAGGCAGATGTGAACCAGCTGCGCAGGTCAGCACTTTCTCAGAGCTAGGACCTGAGGCTGAGGGTTGTGTGCATGCATGGTTCTAGGACTGCTGTAAATAGTGGTTCCCAGAGCTGAATGACGTGATTGGGGGCCTGTGTGCATATGTGTGCCTGGGAGTGCCATAAAGGGATGTGCCGAGCTCAGGGAGGGCAGGGTGAGGCTGTGCAACACTATGATGGGGGGCGAGGGTAGCCTAGGTATGGAGGATAGTACCTGCAACCTTTATGCATTGGCAATAGCCTGCAGGGTCAGGGAGGGGGAGGTAGTGTTCGGGGGGTGTGTAGGAGAGGTGGGTTGGGCCACACTTGGGATGGGGGTGTGGGGTAGGTATGTGCACTGGGGGCTGGTGGGGTGGGGGTGCCTGGAGTATAGGGAATGGGAGAGGGTGATGGGGTTCAGGTGTGTTGGGGTGAGGGGTAAGTTGCCAGTCACAGGACTGCACTGGTGAGGGTAGTGCACCCAAGGAACATGGCCTGGCTTACTTCCTAGTCCTGTGTCCATGCACTCCCGTGGGCTCCATGCCTCTGTGCCTCTGCGCCAGGCTCTAACTTTCTGCCTCTCAGTTCCTCGGCCTCTGCAACCAGGGCTGCCATATGTGGTGCAGAAGGCTCTCCCAGGTCAGCCACACTCCCGAAGTGCCATCTCAGTTGCCCTCCTGTCCCTTCTCTAAGTTTTCCGTGGAGCAGGGCTACTCTTCAGCTACTCTACTCAGCCATCTTCCTGGAAGTCCTCTCACTTATGATCTTTTTAAAGAAACAGGTTTTCAATATATGATTGTTGTGTCTATTTATTGGTTCTCTAATGTATATGTTTTGAATTATATTTATTATTTCCTTTAACATTACTACTAAAAAAGTCACTACATTTCTTTTTTTCCCCAGTTTTTCTTGAGTTAAGAATTTGATATTTTCAATATTTTGACATTTGATATTTCTTGTCTTTTGGCAAAAAATTAGAGCTGTATGTCAAGTAGTTAATATTACTTTAGTATTGTCAAAATTTTGGTATGCAGTATTTTCACTGACAGTTACTTCTGTGCATAATTTCTGTATTAGTTAGGGTTCTCTAGAGAAACAGAATCAACAGGGAACACTTGCAAATATAAAATTTATAAAAGTATCTCACGTGACCGCAAGAACGCAGAGTCCAAAATCCACAGGGCAGGCTGCGAAGCCGACGACTCCGATGGAGGGTCTGGATGAACTCCACAGGAGAGGCTCACCAGCCAAAGCAGGAAATGGGGCCTCTCTCCTCTGAGTTCTCCTTAAAAGGCTTCCCATGATTAGATTTAGCATCACTAATTGCAGAAGACACTCCCTTTTGGCTGATTACAAATGGATTCAGCTGTGGATGCAGCTGATGTGCTCATGACCTAATCCTGTGAAATGTCCTCATTGCAACAGACAGGCCAGCGCTTGCCCAATCAG